>VZRQ01002785.1:1822572-1833983 GCA_013397975.1 Machaerirhynchus nigripectus | reverse complement strand
ACTGTAGTAATGCCAATACTTCTTGAATATTATAAACCTGGCTTATCAGCCCGACGCAGAGCTGGAATTTGTCTCTTCCTGTGCTGCATCTCTGCTTTCTGAGAGGGGCGTTTAAATACAGGCTGGAGACGCTGCCTTGCCAGTGTGCTCTGCTGGGCTCTGACAGCCACAGCGGGGCTGCTCCGGCGCCTTTGGGGTTTCTTTTAGTACTCTTTTTGGGGTTTTTTTTTTGTGCTAAATCCTTTGGGGAAAAGGAACTTCTCGGGGAGAAGGCTCTGAGACCTGCATGTCCCAACAGTCCGCGCTGCAGGAGGCGAAGGGAGACGCGGTTTGCTTCGTACCTGGCTCTCCTCTCTTCTCCGTCCTGATGGAGCCGGCATCCTTCTGCTACCCCCGGCTCACCTTCCTCCGCTCGCCCTACGGCCAGTTCGGGGCCAGCGCCGGCTCCTCGCAGGATTTGGCCCCGTGGCCGCAGCGTTTGGTGCCGCAGAGGTGGAGCAGGCCAGTGGACGGTGCGTGACCAGGGCTGGAAGGGTCGGGACAGGGCAGCAGAGGAGCCCAGTGGGGTTTGAGGAGGTTTTGGAGATGGTGGTGAAGAGGGAGAGGCGGCGCAGGTGGGACTTGGAGGTGGTTGTGGCGATGCTGTTGGACCTCTCCTGGTCCCACAGCTTGGCCCCTTGGCATCTCCACCAAGGAGCAGCTCTGGTACCTGCTACACCCAGGGGCAGCTGATAAACAACCTTAGCGTGGAAAAAAATTAAAACCAGAAACTGATCTGAGCCAGTCTTCTGTTTCCTGAGCTTGTTCACTTGCTGAAATGAATCCGGCACCGCGTGAAACCTGAAATACCTGCTGGGGCTCAGCGGGCTCGGGTCGCCTTTGGGGTTGTGATGCTGTCAGGTGTCCTCTAAACTGATAGTGAAGGTATCAGGTGTGGGGATAGAGGAAGGTTTGAAGATGTTCTAATGCAGGTTTGTCTCACTACAAGGAATTACCTTAAAAATCCAGCTCGGTTCAAATCTTGCTTTAATGTAATGTGGGGAGCTTGGTGAATCCTGCTGGTGTAGGAGCCAGGCTCTGTAAGTGCTGATCCTAAGGATGGGAGTCTCGACTTCCTATAAAACTTTTTTTGGGGAAGACGTCTGGCTCGATGAGGTGCTGTCCTGATTTCTCTTTAAAGGTGGTCCTGCCTGGAGCAAGGAGTGGGACTGGAGACCCCCAGGGGTCCCTTCCACCCTCAAACACTTCCTGAACCACGCTCTGCTTCCTTAGCATCTTATCGCCAGTCTGTGCTCTGCCTTACCTGGGAAAGCTCGTCAGGTGGCATGGGGGGGGGGAGGGAAATAAAAAATAAAAAGATGGAGGAGACTGGCTGAGCAGTCTCGGCGGAGAAAACGCGTGGGAGGTGTTTAATAACACGCACTGCCTGTGGTTCTGTGCAGCGGAAACGAGCCTGTGGCAGGGACTGGGGATGGGGGCATGCGGCTCCCTCTGCTGAAGGGATGCCCCTTCCCCAGCCGTGTGCTGCCTCCCCTCGCCTTGCTCTGAAACCTTTGCTGCCTCCTGGTAAATATCGTCGCCGGGAGTGTTTTTTGCTGTAGTCACAGCGATTGTCAGAGTTACTGTAGGGGAGTGACCCAGCCTTGCCAGCGTTTGGATAATTCTGTTTATTTCTGCTATTCTTTTAGGGTTCTGCCTTTTCTAAGGCTGAGTTGATGTTGCTTTGGGGAGTTTGGGGTTTTTTTGGCTTTTTTTTTTTTTTTTTTTTTGCTTTTTTTCCCTTTTTTTTTTTTTTTTTTTTTGCTTTTTTTCCCTTTTTTTTTTTTTTTTTTTTTGCTTTTTTTCCCTTTTTTTTTTTTTTTTTTTTTGCTTTTTTTTTTTTTTTGGCCAGCTTAGACCATTCCTCGGGGCTTTAAATATCCAGCTGGGGGAGACTTGGCTTATTGTGATGAAAATCTTGAATTGTAAGGAAAGTGAAGCTGTGTAGAGTAAGGCTGGAGCAGGAGGAGGGGATGTGGCGTCTCCCCTCCAAAGCTTTTTAGGCACCGCATGGTCCAGCGCTGGGCACGCAGGTTTGGATTCAAGTCCCCTCGGGTGAGGTGAGGTCTTTACAGCTCTAAATTCTGCAACTTGCTGCTGGACCACAGACTTGCTGCCCTGTTTCTCATTCCACTGCATGCATGCGTTAACCCCTGCACTGCTGCCGCCGTGCAGCTGAGCTGGATGAAACACCAGAGCCCGGCAGGCACGGCAGCGGTATCTTTAAGGAATTTGCTCTGTCTCCCTCTCGGCAGCAGGTTTTTTTCCCCCTCCCCTCCTTTTTTTTTCATCCTCTGGCTTTCCCTGTACTTCTCTCTGTAAGGTACAGCATCTTCTCACTTCAGTTGAGCCTGGCTGGCACAGAGATTTTTTTTTTTTTTCTTTTTTAAGGAGGCACAGGAGCTTTTCTCCATCCAGCATCCAGCAAAACTCTCCGGCTCCGGAGCGCTGGGTCGCTTTAACTCCTCTGTTTGTGCTCTTGGAGGCAAACAGCTCCGAGAGGCGGTGGGATCTGGGTGGGCTGGAGGAGGAGGCAGCCCAAATCCTTGGCTGGGGCGGCGGTGGCATGTGCAGAGGTGCTGCCCAGGTGTGGGGTTGGCGGAGCTGGGCTGGAGGTGTCCATCTGGGAGCTAATGGGTCGCGCTCTCACTCCACCCATCCGCCGCTCGCCAATTGGAAGTGAGGGACAGAGATGCTCTGGATGGATTAATGTTGGAGCCAGTGAAAAAGCAGGAGCCGGCGCTGCCTCGGCCACCTGAGCGAGTGGCCTTTGGGGACAAGTGCTGGTGGCTCGGGGGGGAGCAGCCCTGAGGGGAGCAGAGGCATCTCGCTCTTGAAGAAGTAGTGCAGGTAAGTTGTGGTCTTAAGAAACCCCCCCCAGACTGAAGCAGTGCTGTTGCTGGGTGATGCATTTGGTCAGGAAATCTAAAAAAGCAGCTCTGCCAGCTCTTGAATTATTTAATTCACTGAAGTAAGGCAGTGCTTGATGTATTTTCTATGGGCTTTGCTCTGCTTGGTGATGGTATCTATTGCCTGTGCTGGATGTCTCTGTGTTTAAGGATGGAGAATGCCTTTTGAATTGCTTTTAAATTAACCAGAGTGCTGCTGGCTGTCGGGGTTTGAATTTAGTTTCGAGGTATGCATGGGGAGATGAGTGCAGAAGAGCTTCCCTGTTCTGTTTTTTCTCTTAATTAATGGCAGAACATCCTCCCAGCCTGTCAGTGAGCTTTCCATAGAGCTGTGTCACTTGGGGGAAGTGCAGTGCTGAGTGGAGACAAAATCATGTATGTAGTGTGTCTGAAATGCTCCTAAACACCATCCCTGGTGCTGTAGCCATGGAAGCCTCGTAGATGAACCATGAACATCATCCTAATGAATAACAATCTCACGGAGTGCTGGTCTGCAATTATTTCATCACTGGACTGGGGCATTTTAATTTTGGATTGGTGATGGACAGCAAAATGGGATCTGGTGCTGCTGCCTCTCCCCCCACCTGTGTTGTTGTTGTTTTCACTTGGTGGTGTTTTATGGCTCCCAAACATGGGAAACTGCATGGGGTGATTGGTGCTGTCCTGCTGAGCCTGGTGGGAATTGCAGACCCTGGTTGTGGGGGGATGGATGAGGCTGCAGAGTGCAGCTCTGTGACCATTTGGGTACCCTTTGGGCTGCTTTTGCTTTTTGTGGCAGAGGGGAGGTTTTTCTTTCTGAGTCTTGATTAGAAGCACAACTGAAAATGTGTTTGGTGATCAGGTGGCTGGGTTCACTGCTCTGCTTCTGTTTCCAGTATAGACCTTGGCTTTGGCCTAACTCCTGCTTCTCTGTGGGTTAGATCTGTTCCACCCAGTGCTTTTTGGGGTGGTGGGAAGGGGTGCAGGAACAACTTTGCTGTTAAAAGCTTGGCTTAGCCACTGCTGCCTTTTCAGCAGCTGTTTTCATTTCTGGTGGCGATAAGATAGAGGAGGGGGAAAAAAAACTTTCTAGAAATTCACTTTGTTCCAAAACATGACCCTGGTACCCTGGAGCACGGAGGGATGTTCCAGTGTGAGACTGGTGGTGCTGCAGCATCTCTTCTAAACCCCCCAAGAAGGGCTTGTACCCACCCTGCTGCTTAATTTTTATAGAATTGACACATTTAAACCCCTGCAGGGAGCAGCACCCACCCTCTGAACAGCCCCGAGTCAGTGAAATGTTGTCCCTGTCTCTTAACCATTTTTGCATGGTTTACACGGTGCCACTGCAGATAAGTGGCAGGTGGTGGCCCCTGGAAGAGCTGTCTGTACAAAGGAGGCATTTTCAGCAGAGAAAAACATCTCAGGTATCTTTTTAAAATCCATCTTCAACCCTGACCAAGGTTTGGGGCTGTTGCAGTATCTCTTTCCCTTTTGGATTAAGAGTGATGAGGCTTCTGATAGGGCCCTGCAAGGGAAAGAGCCGCCTGAGAAGCTGTCAGTAAGAGTTAATGCTTTCTAAATTATTTAAATGTTTCAGGAAAAGTCTACTGAAGAGCCTCAACTGGCCTGATCTTGGGCCTTTGCCAGCTTGTGGGATCTCTGGAGGTATTTGCTGTCTCTCCTCCCCGTGAAGCGCTTAAGCAAGAAACCCTTGCAAGTCTTAAATCACTTTTCAGAGGGTCCAACAAAACAAAACCTCCCCCTTCAACCTGTAGAGAAAAGGGAAAATAGCCCAAGTAGTCCAACAGCCAAATCCCAAAGTGTCGTTGTTCCCTTGCTGCTGAAATTGTCCTGCTCACCTGCGGAACGCTGGCCGAGAAATCCAGCGGGTGAGGAGTGGCTATCCCGCTGGGAAAGCAGCTGCCTGACTCTGGATGTGCAGGGTCGCTTCCTCTTGCAGCTCACCTCTGGGAGGCAGCCTCGGATATTAATTGCTTGGGTGGGCTCAATTGTGATGAGTCAACCTGGAGAACGTGGTGCTCCTGCTAAATCCAAACACCTTTTTTTGGGGGGGGAGGTGGGGAGGTCTCTGGGAGCTGTCGCTGCTGCACCCAGTGACTCTTTCTTAGCTGTGGGTGTTCAGGAGGAAGCTGAGGAGGGGAATTGTTCAGTGCACTGAGGAAAAGGCTTTGAAAACGGCCACGTCTGATCCCTGAGCCTGTGTGTGGGTGTGTGTTTGCCTGGGAGGGAGCAGCCAGGAGGATGCTTCCTGCTTTATCCCTTCCATATGATGCTTTATTTTCCCAGCCAGCCACTGGGAAAATTAGTTCTGGGGTTTCATTTACCACGGTGACCCGTGGCATAGCTTAAGACCTCCCCACACCATTTCCATCCTTGGAAGAATATCCAGCTCCTTGCATACAATCCATGATTTGAGCCTTGAGTGCCTGCTGAGCCTCAAAGCCATAAAGTTGTGTTTCCTGCCTGGACCAGGACTGGGATGTCATCCCACAGTGAAGGAGGACACTGTTTAGATAGACCCATGGAGCAAAACTTAAATCCAAGTGAGTTGGGATAGCCCGAGGAATGACAGAGGACTGGTTTGTGTTCTCCAAAAATCACAGAAATGGGACACTTCCAAGGGGTTTGATGTTTAGTTTGGATAATCCAGACCTCTGAGTCCTGAAAACGGGGATCTGGGGGAATGAAACCCTTGTGGGAAGCAAAAAAGAGTTGAAAATCCTTTGGGGATACTTCTGGTAGGGGCATAGGGGAATAAGCAACACCTCAATGCAATTCTGTGGCAAGGGGAGCCACATAAAACTCCCATAAAGGGAGTTTTAAAGAATTAAAATTTAACAGAAACATTCTCTCCTGTAAGGTTTGCTAGAGGATGTGTTTATACGTCGGGAGGGCAGAACCTGTGTCCCTGCAGGTCTGAGTCTCTGGGCTAGAGCAATAATTTGCCATCAAACTGGGCTACTTAAAAGCACCTTCTTCCTCGGTGTCTGCTCTGAGCAACACCTCATCGTCTAAAAGTTTGCTGAGGTGAAGAGCTTCGGAGTAGATTTAAATCTTTCTGGGGCATGGCTCTCTCCTAAACTGTTTTCAAGACCTCCTAAGTTGATTTCTTGTCGGTATTTGCATGCAGACGATGTTTTAATCAACCCGTTCAGGCAGAAGTCTGCAGGAAATATCCCTGGTTTGCTGCCCGGTGATGCCAGCCCCTGCTGGTGCACCCTTCTGCTGCCTGCGTGAAATCCCCAGGTGTGCTGTGCTTCTTTCCTTTAGGGGGCTGTGTTTTTCCTCCCGGGCTCGTGAGGAGGAGGAGGAGGAGGAGGGGAAGCTGAGGAAGGTGAGGGGCAGCAGGTGCAGGCAGAGGGGAGCTGCCCTCCCCGTGGGTACCAGCTGCAGTGTGCCCTGAGCTGGCACTGTGGGGCACTGCCCACTCTCTGGTGCTGCAGGGAGCAGAGTTGGGAAGATATTTTGGCATCTGTGATGGATGGGTGGAACAAGGCAGGGGGGGAGAGCAGGACCACAGCTGGTGCCTGTCTGTCCTTCCAGAGCCCTTCCCTGCAGCCCTGGCACTGAGCTGGAGAAGGGATGAGCTGGGGAGGGACAGGGCTCTGCTGTGCCTGGGGGAGGGAGGGATTATCCCCCTCAGGCTCTGCTGGGGATGGATGTGTCTGCACTGACAAAGGGAGAGGCTGTAAAGCTGTGCCCAAGAAGAGTCCTTTAGTTGATCTTGACTCAGCCCTTCAAGAGAAAACTCCCTGGGACTCCCAGTGCTGATCTTCCTCATTTAATGACTTACAAAAGGTCTTTTTGCCCCTCTAGAATTTTGTCTTTGATGTTCTCCTTTGGCTTTATGGATGCTTTTTGGAGAGAGGTCTGTGTTTGGGTTTGACAGCATCAGACACCATTTACCAGGCACTTTCCTGCCCAGGTATTAACAAGCATCCCCTACTCACCATGCACCTCCTTGAATGACAGTGATCAGTTTGGAAACCCTGACTTCTCTGGTTATTTTTTTTTTCCTTTTTTTTTTTTTTTGGTCACACTTTTCTAAGCACAGAGAAAAACAAGTCAAATCTCCAGCTCTTGTCCTGTCTGACAATTGTGATTGCCCAGAACAGCAGCACGAGGGCATATTCCAATCTCTGTGCCAGCAGGAGCTGTGCTTTCACCAGGCTTTTCCAGCTGGATTAGGTGGAGCTGTGGGGAGGAATCAGCTGCTGAAGGTGTAGATAGAAATGAGAAGTGGCAACTTGATGCAGGATAGCTTTTTGCTTGCTGCTGTCCATTAATTCTTGCTGACTTGGGTGGTTTTGAACGATTTGCAGGGAATGTCTCCACCAAGAGCCTGTGCTGCTCGGTTCTTCCTGAAAACTCCCAGAATCTCTTGTTTTAAGAGCACAAGAGAGGCTCCATGGGAGAAAAACTGTAATATTGACATATTTGGAGCTGATCATCTCGTCTGTGATCAGATTTGCTGCCTGTCAAGCTCCTGTCCCATTCTGCTGTGATGTTGTTGTGTTATCAAAGGAGTTTGAGGCGTCCTTGTCCTCCTCCAGTTGAGCTCTTGTTGCACACTGAGGTTTTTAAACTCAATTTCAGTCAGTGCTCCACATAATTAAAAAATTCTTCCTCCCCTACAGGTTTTCCCTGAGGTATTATTTCCTGTGTGTGATTTTTCTCTTAAGTCTGTGTTTCTGCTGACTTTGGGTGGAGAAGGGGAGCCAGCACCATTCAGTTGCGGGGTATTTTAAAAAGCACATAAATTGTGGCTCTCCCCTTGCTCCAATTGCAGGAACCTGAGTGCAGCTCCCAGATCCCTTTTGCAGGAATCCCTTCGTCCTGGCATGTTAATTCATGTTGGGGTGGAGAGAGCAAAGAATAAGAAGAGATGTGAGTTTAATATTTAACACCAGCTCTGGTGCAGCCTTGGATGGGGGAGGCTGCATTGTCTTCCACCAGTTTGAAGCCTTGGATGAGACCATAAATTTGTCCAAGCTGGAATTGTCCCTGGATCTGTCTGAGGGGGTGCAATTTAAGTGTTACATTCCTCATTTTGCGTTCAATGGCAGTGGACATTGACTGACAAACTCCTGGAGTTAGCTGGAAGTGGCCAAATCCTTGCTGCAAAGCCCTGCATGTCTTCTGGGAAGTGGATTTCTTTCCAGTTATCCATCCCATTTCTGCCCAGTTATCTGACTGGGCAGTTCAGTCTGTTGCAATAATTGCTAATTCTTCCTGGGAGGAAATGGGGGAAGTCTAAAGGCTTTTTCAGCACAAACAAGTGATTTTTGTGGTAACTTCTCGCTCGGAGTCTGATGTGTTTTGCTTTATCAGCTTTGAGGTAGGACATTGCATGTGCTGGTGAGTCTGAGAAATGTCCTCAGAGCTCCAGCAAAAAATGGTGGAAATTGAGGTTGTTGAAGAAGCTGTGGCTGCCCCATCCCTGGAGGTGTTAAAGGCCAGGTTGGACGGGGCTTGGAGCAACCTGGGATCGTGGAAGGTGCTGGAATATGGGGTTGGAACTAGGTGGGGTTGGAAAAAGATGTTTTTTAAGTCCCTGCTGACCCAGATCATTCTGTGAAATTGGGATACTGGAGCACACCCTGAGTGAAAGATAAAGAAGATACTGATGTTTTCTCATCAGAACTTCTGGGGTAACTGAATTCTCCAGATGTACGAGCTGCCCGTGTTCAAACACAACCCAAGAGCTGCCAATATTAAAGGGCCTGTAAATAAAAAAGTGCTTCCCCAGTACCTCTTTCAAACTGGTGTTGTCTCAAAATAAACTCCCAATTGAATATCAAGGCACCAGAACTGTTAGAGGTTTACCGGAGAGAAATGATAAAAGCTAAAGGCTGTGGTAGTACTTGTAGAAAGCTTTTGCAGAGCTGTGTTTCACTTCAATATAAGGCTTGTGCTGCAGAGGGCTGTTTACTTGGAAGATGCCAGCACCAGAACATTGTAATTGAGTTACCCAAGTATCCCGAGAATGTGTTTTTATTCATAATCCTCCAGTACTGCAAGGCTCAAGAGAACTTATTGCTAACTTTAAAGCAAGGGAGTCAAAATGGGTTATGAGATCGGAGACGCGGTGCCCACGGGAATTTAATAATGGAGGATGGCATGGCAGGGGTTTGTTGTTAAATGTAAATGTAAAAATGATAAGAATGTAAGAAATCAGGAAAAATACCCACTTCTTGTCTGCTGCTTCCCACGGCGGATCAGCTGTTTCATCCCAGTCCTGAAACCAAGCACCTTAAACAAGAACAGCAAACTTGACTGTGCTACCAGTTAAAAAATAAATGTCCTATCTAGGTCTGTTGGAAGGTGTCCCTGTCCATGGCAGTGTTGAACCGGATGGCCTTTTAGCTCCCAGCTCAAACTGTTCTGTGATTCTCTCATATTCCTCTGCCTTGGTGGCTCTTGGGGTCACTGCAGTTGCCTCAGCTCAAAGGGTATAGTGGCTTAGCCATGAAATATTCAGCTGTATCCTTGGGTCTAGAAAAAGCAGCTCTGTTTTCTCTTTTGCAGCACTTCAGCTCTTCACCTCTGAATTCAGTGCTCAGAAAGCTCAGAAATTTTCCTTCTGAGAAAGGAAAGAAGAGGTAGCACCGTGTGCCTCTCCAATTTAGTTTCATCTAACAGACATCCCTGCAGGGAGTAAGGTAGGGGGGTGGCAGTAGGAGGTTATTTTCTGGAGTAAATTAACTTGCAGAAAAGAAGAGCACTGCTTAAATTGTCAAAAGAGCTGTACCATGTGCTTTTGGGCACACAGTGGAAGGTGGCACCTCGTTCTGCCTTTGGATAGGGAGAGCAATTGGAGACTCTGGTTGTCCTTGTAGTTAATGGGTAAGAAAGTGTCTGGGAAGTGAGGGCAGGACCTCTCTGAGAGATACCAGAGGCACAGGAATGAGTTGTTGTGCTGTGCATCTTTGCTCCTTGGGGTAGTGCTTTCCAGCTTTGTCTCCAGAAGACTTTGTCCTGCTAAAATTTCTTCGCTTGGATTTTTTTTCTTTAATTGTTGAAGTCTTTGAAAGAGAACCTGGGTGAAAAAAAATGAGCAGTGGGGGTTTGGTGGATCTGAGGGTGTGGAGAGGGGGAACCCCTGAGCCCCTGCACTTTGCAGGTTGGAGGAAGATTTATCCCTCATGGAGAAACACTTCTGCAACTTCAGGCAAACCCTGGAGCACGATCATGTTGATACCTAATGAATTCGGAGACTTGTACTCCTGCCCAGGCTTCCCTAAGCCCAACAATTGCATCGATCGCTGCGGCGTTTCATAACTGGCCCGTGGTTGAACTCTTTTTAATTTCAGGAGTGGAGGTGAGGTGGGGAGAGGAAATGCGAGGTTGGTGCGTGCGTCAGGCAGTGGCTGCTGGAGCAGAGAGGGCTCAGCCTTGCTGTCAGCTCTGCACGACCCGAACCCATCGCTCCCGTCCGCAGCAGAACGCGGCCGAGGAGCCGAGGCCTTGGATGTGAAATCCCGTAAGCGCTGGGAGAGGGGAGCAGGTGGAGCCTGCTGATGTGTTTGTGTTGCTGGCTGCTCCTGAGCCTGCGCTTCAGCACGAGCCAGCTGGCCTTGTCCTTAGGTGGCATCCCTCAGCACAAGGAGTGCTTGCTCCCGGTCGGGGGAATACGGGCAGAAAGGGACTGGGGCGCAAGGAGGAAAGAGATTAATTGGACTCCCCCTGAGATCTGTCTGGTTTGTTCTGCTCAGTTAAAAACTTGGGGTTGTTCAGCCTGGAGAAGAGGAGGTTCTAGGGTGACGTTTTATGCTTAAAGGGGGCCTTTAAGAAAGATGGGGACAGGCTTTTTAGAAGGGCTTGTTGGAATAAGACAAGGAGTGATGGTTTTAAAGGAAAAGAGGTTTTGATTAGACACAAGGAAGAAATTTTTTGCAATGATGGTGCAACCTGATGGACCAGGTTGCCCAGAGATTCGGTGGACGTCCCATCCTAGGAAATACTCAAGATCAGGCTGGATGTGGCGCTGAGCAGCCTGATCTAGTTACAGATATCCCTGCCCATGGCAGGGAAGGTGGAGCAGACCTTCAGAAATCCCTTCCAACCCAAATGGTTGTATGAAAAATCAGGTGAATGTTGCATTCTTTAGTGCCTCAGAGGTGCAGATGCTGTAGCCCCCAACTCACCCTTCCCACCTCCACTTGTGCTAATCCCTGACCTTTCAGCTGCTCCCGTGGCTCCCCGCCTGTGTCTGGGCCTGTGTAAACACCCATCACCTTTTACCTCCTGGGCACACCACGCTCAGGTTCCTGACGTTAATGTGCCCCTTCCGTGGGGGATGTAACAGCTTTTCCAAAGGCGCCAACAAGGCTGTTGGGAAGTCTGAATTGGGTTGGTGCTGTGGGACAGCGTTACGTTGGGAGAAGACAAATTACCAGGGCTGGATTTTCGCCAGGACATAGTAGGGTGAACGCCTGACTGCCTGACTTTCCCCCCCCC
>VZRQ01002785.1:1787270-1814594 GCA_013397975.1 Machaerirhynchus nigripectus | reverse complement strand
AAAAAAAGAAAAAAAAGAAAAAAAACCAAAGAGAATTATTTTGGTGAGTGGGTGATTATGCTGGAACCAGCCTATGAGATATACCCACAAACTTGCTTTGGTTCATGTGTGAGTAGGGTGCTGTTTAAACCCTTTTTTTCTAGAATGCTCTGGAGACTGGAGAACTGATAACACTTACACAAAGTTCTTCCAGGTCTCTCCTGAATCCTCTCTCTCTGCCAGAGTTAACTGGCTGGAAGGTTACCGAACCTGTGGAGGCACCAGGAATCCGTGTTTTCTGTGCAGAGTGTGAAGGGCAGGATGGAGGTGGAGGCTCCATTATTAACTGAGTTTCCCTTTGCACCCAAAGTTGGGGATTTGGGTGTTTTCCAAGTGACACAGCGAATCGGAGCCTGCAGAGAGCAAAGCAAACCCTCTGAGAGCTGAGAGCTCAGGTTAATTAAAACTTCATGCCTTTCTTGAAAGTCAGTGTCTGTTTTGGCTGGAGCAAGTCGAAAATCCGTGAGGAGAAAAATTTGGAGAAGCTTTTTTTAATTTAATGCCAGTATTGTCACCAGTTTTTAGGTAGATACAGGGCTTAAATCTCTCTTGAGTTCCTTAAGACTCTATTGCAGCTCAGCACTGGGATGCTCAAAAGAACCAGGCTGGATTTTAGGGTAATGCCCATGTCCCAGTCAATGCTCCTTTACCTTTAAAAGCTATTGAATATATATTATTATCATTGATTCCGTTGACCTTCTGTAGTTGACCTGTAATTCCTCTGAGGAAATGGATGCAAAAATGGTTCTCGGGCCCTTGCAAAACAATTTGCTGCCTTCTGTGCCTAAAAACTCACTTGAGAAATCCGAAATGGCTTTTAACGTGACAAGCTGATCGTGTGGGATTGCCAATCGTAGCTCAAAAAGCCTCTTCTAATGTAGTTTGAGGTTCCTGGCTTTCTGAGGAGACGTTTTTTGAAGGGATTTAACTACCACTTGTGAAGAGGAAGAGATGCAATTCCATGATTCTGGAAGCTGGGGCTTGGATTTGACAGAGGGAATAGGCACTGCTATAAATGAGAACAGTTTTCCAGGCTTGGAGAGGAGATTGCCTTGGAAATTGAGGGTAAAAATCAGTTGCTTCCAGAAAGCTGCTCTGAGTCAGTGGCTCGTGCCTGCAGATGTTGGTTAAAGCTCCACAGTTGGCTCTGTCACCTGAGACACCCCGAGAGGTTGTGCAGGGGCTGTGGCTGGAAAAATTCCCATCCCCTGGGGTGTGAGAGGATGCTTTTGATAACAAAGCTGCTTTTCTCCCAGGAAATTGAGCTTGATTATGATTTTTGGCTTTCTTGGAGAAGCCTGCAGTCCTTGGGCTGGGAGTGCTGCTCCTTCTTCAGCTCTTCCAGGGAATATATCTGAAGTGGCTGAGGCTGAGCTTCCTGTTCACTGCCACTCTCCTGGTTTTATTGCCCCAGGTGCAGCTGGCAGGTGCCACCAGAGCAGCGGTGGGACACTTAATGCCACCTCTGATGGCAGCAGCTGCAGTTACTGCTGCTCCATACAGAGCCCTGGGCACTAAAACTCGGCTCCAAAGCAAAAATAGCTGCAGGGCAGGCACCTTGTCAGAGCTGTGAGGGGGATCAGAGCAGCAGGAGCCAGGAGATGAAGTGGAGCTGAGAATGTGAGGAGAGTAAAGAGAGAAGGCTGGGGATGGAATCAGAGAATCCTGGAATGGTTTGGGTTTGAAGGGACCATAAAGATCAGCCAGTTCCACCCTCTTGCTATGGGCAGGGACAGCTTCCATTACACCAGGTTGCTCCAAGACCCGTCCAACCTGGTCCTGGGTGGATACTGGGATATTAGAGCACAGCAGGTCTGGGCCAGGGATGAATTACAGAGGAAAGGGTGATGCTTTGGAGGGGAATCGCCAGAGAAAGCATAATTATTCTTTTTTTTTTTCTTCCCAGCACCTGCATGAAATGGGGAGCTGGTTTATTTTCAGGTGGCATAGGATGGGCTGAGGAGAGCCCTTAAGGCAGAGGAGGATTTAAGGTGAAAGCATCTGCTGCTTCTGGCTGCAGAGGGTGAGGAGGGGGTTTTGTTCCTGCAGCACTGAAGGATGCCGCTTGCTGTCCTTGGTCTCGTGCGCTTTGCGTATTTTTGCATTTATTTGTTGTAAGATGAATCCTGCAGGGTGGACTGAGGGGGATTACCCTGACCACAATGTGTTCTTCAGCCAGCTTTAACTGTATTCCCAGCTCCTCCTCAGCCCAACTTCTTTTCTTCAGTGCTTTTAGACCATATTTTGGGCTGAAGTGGCACTGTCTGTGCTCAGGGCCCTGACTGGCCTGTCGTGTAGCTCATGGCACTTCAGCAAACGCTGCCTTCATCTGAAGGTGCCAACTTGCGGTGGTAAAGATGGGGGGAACACCAATTTGGAGATCTTAAACTCTTCCCCCAGGAAATCTGATGCCGGTGGGAAGGTGTTTAACTCTGCCCTCTGTCTCTGAAGCAACTGCTCCTGACAAAGCCTGCGAGGTGTTACTGGGACTTCATGTGGAAACTTGATCGGTATCTGCACAAATTATGCAACAGCCACATCAGATCCTGCTCTGAACTTCTGCAAAACACCCATCAAGCTTCCAGAGGAGCTGAACAGCTTCTGCTGTCGCTTGTGGCATCTGCTGCCCTTCAAGCAGCGGGGGTGGCACTCGGTGAGCATCAGGGAATGGGGAGGGAAGCAGCTGCCAGGGCTGGAGGCAGGGCTGGAGCT
Organism: Machaerirhynchus nigripectus; assembly: GCA_013397975.1. Classification (NCBI taxonomy): domain Eukaryota; kingdom Metazoa; phylum Chordata; class Aves; order Passeriformes; family Dicruridae; genus Machaerirhynchus; species Machaerirhynchus nigripectus. The sequence goes on along the minus strand of VZRQ01002785.1, from coordinate 1,811,843 downwards.
CGGAGGGAAGGTGCATCTGCCACGCACACAGCCCGTGTCACCTCGAGGTCACCCTGCATTTGACAGGCGTAAATTGCTCGTGGTTTCAAACTCCTGGCAGACTAAATAGGCTGAAGGATTCCAAACAGGAGTGGTCTGAAGCCTGGAGGCGGTTCAGTGACAAAGCAGACACCTGTCTGGGAGTGCAGTTCCTGTCCAGCCCAGGTTGGGGATTATTTGCAAGCCGAGTGTTTTGTCCGTCCCTTGCCCAAGGGACACGAGGCTCGGCTGCCTTTTGTTCTGCTCTTTCCTCCCCTAAAGAGGGAGGAACAGAGGATGCTTCCCTTGCCAGAGTCCTCGCTGACCTCTGCCCAGCCCTCTGATCCTACTCCACCCTTGCCCTTCTTCCAGCTCCTGGGCTGCCTCTCTCCTGTCTCCAGCCCTTTCTGTTTTCAGGGGCCACCACTGCCACCCTCTTATCAAACAAATTTCGGTGGGTGGGGAGGGGAATAAATAGTTCTTCCTGCCTGGCTTTTCCCTGTTTACCTATCTGGGTCTCTGATTCCATTAGGACAGAGAGGAAAAACTCGCCCATGTTCTCAGAGCTGGGTGCTCAAACCATCTTACGTGTGTCCCGTCTGACCCAGTGAGTGGGAAGGTTGGAGGAGAAGCTCAAAACTCCCCTGAGGCTGCAATTCTGGATGTGGCTGAGGTGGAAAAAGCCTTCCCCGGGCTGATTTTTTTCTTTTGCAGGGTTGCCCAAACTGTCTTGGCAGTGGGGGGAATGTCAGCACTGTGGGTGCTCAGCTTTCTCAAGAGATTATGGTGTCCATCATGCATTTTGGAGGAACCAAACCCCAGCTTTGGGACTTAGTTTGGAATTGAGATGCTTGTGTGGGACTTTGTAGTACTTCTGATGACAGCAGGCACCTTGTCTGGCTGCTGTCCATCCCTCCAGGACACAGGCTGCCCCTCAACCTGCCACATCTGCCGGCAGAGATTTCATATCTGGTGGTGCCCACGGTGTTCGGGTGTTTCCTGTATGTTCCTCACCTCACTTTTTTCTGTCTGGACAAGTTTCCATCATGCAGGGATGCAAACACCCTAAACTCTGCCAGCAGCAGAGGGTGATATCCTCGGTGTGCTTTGCTGGATGGGGACAGCAGCACCTTGGATGCTTTTTGAAGCCTTCAGAGCAGTTTTGAAAGGGCTTGTTCACATTTATTCCTGTCAAGCTGTAGGGTGAAGGAGGCACAGACCAGAAGGGGGGGTTAATCTGAGGGGCTTGGTCAGGTTTCCCACACCTTTCATAAGCAATTTAGAAGTCATCTGGAGGCTTGGAGCTCCTGCAGCCCCACTGCACCCTCTGAGGGGATGCTGAGCTCCATCAGCTCATGGCAGGAAATGCTGCAGCCCCTGTCCTGTGTCACCGAGTTCCTGTTTGTGGCCTCACTCCTCTGGGTTTGTGTTTTGCGGTGGAGAACTGTCGGCTCGATCCCTCAGAGGCAGCATGTGCTGCTTTCAGCTGCTGCCTCCACATTTGCTTATACAAGGCTTTAAAAAAAGCCATCAATATTTTAGTTTCCATTCAAGCCTCTGCCTTGAAGCTGCCCCTTTTCATTTCACTGTAGTGCCTAGAGCCAGCTAATGAAACATCTCCCTCCTGCTTCAAATTAGGCATAAAAGACTTGTCAGAAGATGAGGAGAAGCTGCTGAATAATCCTGGTAATGTAAAAATCGACATTCTATAATGTCCCTAATTCTCCTAATTAAACATGATACATGAGTGTGCTACAAGAGTCCTCCAGCTGCTCTGTAATGAGATGTTGCGAGGACCAGTTTGCTGCTGGATGAGGCTGGGTTAAACCCTAATTAAAGCCTTGCAAAAGGCTAAGGAGTTGTCTGGTGTAATTAAGAAACTTGTCTTGCATTTTCTGTGATGCCATCCCCAGTGACCTGCTCCTCTGCCCCGTGGGGAGCTGTGGGTCTCTCTGTCCGTATCAGGTGTCTCCTTGGAAACTTCTTTTATTTTATTTATTTATTTATTTTTAAAAATTTTTCCACCTGTTGTTTCGAATTGCTGCACCGCAAAACAGCGGCGCGGCCTCGGGCCGGTGGAGGTGTTGGGTTCGGGGTGGGCTGGGGCACAACTCTTGCTTTTGGTGGTGTTTCTATGGTTCCCGGTCAACGTTTTCATCCTTGGGGTGCTTTTTACCTGAGGGGAGCGAGGTGTTGGGGCTGGGCCTTGCTGCCCACACTGTTGGTGTGAGGCCAGAGGGACGAGCCCCTGAGGCCACCCCAAAACACGCTGGGGGCCATTCCTTGAGCCCTCCGGCCCTCACGGGCCCTCCGACGAGCCCCTGAGGCCACCCCAAAACACGCTGGGGGCCATTCCTTGAGCCCTCTGGCCCTCACGGGCCCTCCGAGCGGCCCCTCACCAGGCCCTGGCGGCGGCAGAGGCCTCGCCGGCCATGGAGTTGGAGTCGGACTTGGACTTGGACTCAGACTCTTCGTCCCTCCCGGTGCCCCAGGACAGGCCCAAGGAGAGCCTGCGGCCCTCTCACGGCACCCNATTTTATTTATTTATTTATTTTTAAAAATTTTTCCACCTGTTGTTTCGAATTGCTGCACCGCAAAACAGCGGCGCGGCCTCGGGCCGGTGGAGGTGTTGGGTTCGGGGTGGGCTGGGGCACAACTCTTGCTTTTGGTGGTGTTTCTATGGTTCCCCGTCAACGTTTTCATCCTTGGGGTGCTTTTTACCTGAGGGGAGCGAGGTGTTGGGGCTGGGCCTTGCTGCCCACCTCCGGCCCTCACGGGCCCTCCGACGAGCCCCTGAGGCCACCCCAAAACACGCTGGGGGCCATTCCTTGAGCCCTCTGGCCCTCACGGGCCCTCCGAGCGGCCCCTCACCAGGCCCTGGCGGCGGCAGAGGCCTCGCCGGCCATGGAGTTGGAGTCGGACTTGGACTTGGACTCAGACTCTTCGTCCCTCCCGGTGCCCCAGGACAGGCCCAAGGAGAGCCTGCGGCCCTCTCACGGCACCCCCATCTCGTTGTCAGGGTACCTCAAGTGCGACACGGACGATGCGAAGGAGGAAGGGGCGGGCGAGGAGCTCTTCGACGGCGTCAACTCCACCATCGTGTCCGGGGACAGCATCCGCTTCTTCGTCAACGTCAACCTCGAGGGTGCTCCCAGCGCCACCGGTGAGTGACCCCCAAAAACGGGGGCGGGAGGGAGGTCGTTCCTGGTGGTGGGATTTCATGGGATCACGGTGGTTTGGGTTGGAAGGGATCTTAAATGTCATCTCTTTAAGGGTAGGGACACCTTCCACTAGGCCAGGTTGCTTCAGGCCTTGTCCAACCCATCCTTGAACTTTGCTTTTGGCACAGTGTTTTAATATCCTCAGTGCTGCCTGTGATAAATGGTGAGGCAGGAAGACAGCCAAGCCCTTCACCAAAAACTTCTGTCGTTTTCTTTGTTTCATTTCACATGCAGTTTTGAACATTTTTTTTCTGCGCAGAATCAAACAAAGTCCCGTTCACTTAATTTCCCATAACAAGCAGCGCTGATATTTTAGTGGATACGTTGAAAAGTAAAGCTGGAAGAGGTAGGGAGTACAGATCTGAACTGAGATCCCATGTAGTGCCAAGCCAGGTCTGGGAAACACGGGTTTTAGGAGAGAACAGAGATCAAGTCACACAGCTAAAGAGTTTTCTTTTGGGGCTGGTGGCTGTGACAGAACCTTGCTTAGCTGTAGCAACCATTTTATTTTTCTAGAAAATGTTTTCAATTGCAGTAAGATAAATAGTTCTGAAGTTAGACACAACTTAGCCTTCTTTATTCCCTGGAAGTGTTCAAGGCCAGGTTGGACAGGGCGTGGAGCAGCCTGGGATCGTGAAAGGTATCCCTGCCCATGCAGAGGGGGTGGAACTGGATGATCTTTAAGGTCCTTTCCCAGCCATTTTGTGGAAGCTGGATTTTGTGGGATGTGCCTGGGAAAACACAGCTCTTGGACACAACAACCTGAGTTTGTCCCAGCAGCTGGAGCCTGCCTGTGTGGGCACTGGCTATTTTAGAGGTTAAATGCACATGCTCTGGATTATTCTTGGTGTCACAGTATCAGAGTCCTTTAAGTTTGTTAAAAGTTATTTTTAGATGACATGCAAATCCCAATTGATCTGCAGCGAGCTGTTATTGGGAATGGTCGTGCAGATTAGGCACGGCCTGGAGCCCTGTTTGACCATCCTGGAGTCTGCTTTTTGACTCTGAGCCTTGACTTTAACTTAGGAATAATATCCAGCAATTTCCAGGCCTGCAATTTTACAAATGCCATCTTAATTGAAAGATTTAAGGGAACTGTCCTCTGCTATGACAAGTCTGGACTTAGTGCCGTGGGGTGCATTGTTTGGGGATGAGGAATGCGAGTGCTGTGGATTCTTCTGCATCTGGAGAAGTTCACTTTCCTTGTGTGTCCTCCTGGGCTTTTTGTGTTTTCCCTTCCCTTCAAAACAGGACAAAAAAGGCTTCCTTATTTCCCTGAAGCACTGCTGTTTGTGCTGGTGCTATTAGTTGTATCCTTTTTATTTTCAGCTGAGATGTTTAGGATTTTTTAAGGAAAAACAGGCTTCTGGTGTGCTTGGGGTCCTGTTTCGAATGGAAGGCTGGAGATTTTTAAAATGAGCTTCAGGCAGAGCAAACGTCCAGACTTTGAATAAGGGCATATGTGAAAAAAGAGACTTTTTAAAATGTTTTCTTCCCCATTACAACATCAAAGTGATCCAGGTAGCCAAAAGCCAACTTTTTTTCACTGTTAAGGCATAGAATTCATCAGAGTCCAGGCACTGGAGTCATCTGGGCTATCAGTTCCTTTTTCAGAGGTGGTTTTACTGAAGTTTCTTCCAGGGTGGATTTTATGCAAATAAATCAGTCTGTGGCTGCAGAGGGCACAGCTGATCCTCCTGGAGGGGTGACTTTTTGGGTGGCTGAAAGTGGCTGAGATCAGCCTCTTTAGCTCTTCTAAGAAAAATACCCTGAACTTCTGAAAAAAACACCGAATTCCCAAACTGAGGTTTAATTATGCCAGAGCCAAGGTGTGTCTGGCAGTGAATTGTTCCCTGTTCAGAAATTCCCTTCCATTGCTGCTGCTCTTTGGAAGCTTTGGGAGGTTTTTTTTTTAAATGCTCAGGCTCTGATTTCCTGGAACAAAACTGTGGAGCTGAGCCTTTGCATGGATTGTCCAGAGCAAGACAAGCTGAAAAGGAGGGGGGAAATTAAAGTAGGGTTTCTCCAGGCAATGCCAGATGCCCCAAACACTTCATTTCCTACCCCAAGGGAACTGCTGCACCAGGATCCTACAGAATTCTCTGCTGCTCTGTAAACTCAGAAGAAAACCAAGTGTGGGAATGACATCTTTGCATCCTCATCTTGTTTTCCTGCGTTCTGGGTGAAATGTGTGAGCCAAAATGTGGTCTCTTGGCTGAACGTGGTGCCCAGACTCTTTCCTGCTGGGGACTTTTTTGGGTCAGCTGCTGTGAGGTCGCCGCCCACCTTAATATAGGGCTAAAAGATCCAAAATTCCCATTTGGGGAGGGGATGAGTTGGAACCCTGGGGTCCAGGTGCTGGCAGGCAGGGAAAGTGGAATTACAGATGCAGTGACAGCTCTGCGTCGTCCTGTCGAGCTCTTGGTCTCTGTGTGATGTGTGTGCAGCTCTCCATGAGCATCACTGGATGCTCTCCACTATAATTCTGTTTTTAAAAGATCACCATGTGGGATTAAGCTTTGAGCCAACAAAACACAGCACCAGCCACAAAACTCCCAACAATTGACCATTGGCCTAAAATGCTGGGCTTTGTGCACAGGTGTGTGAAAAACAGGATGGCTTGAAGAAATCTGGGGTTTAAGGTATGGCCGGTCTTATTTTTAATTAATATTGGCTCCCTTTGCAGGGAATACTTGAGCCCAGAGCAGTGCAGATGCCTGAGCACTAAAGTGCTGCTCAGTGGTGACATTTGGGTCGTTTCTCCTGGGTGTTTCAGTGCTTCCGTGCGTTCACTGATGAAAGGTTTTTTAATTCTCTCCTGCTTTTCATCCTCGTAACTTAGATTTTGGTGGTAACATTTGTTTTCAGCAAATGTTAGGAGCTGCAGCAGGAAGGTGGGTGTGTATCTGAAGCTGGAGGCTTTTGGACCTGGTATTTTTGGGGGAAGATCAGGGTGGTTTTTAGGCTGAGGCTTTTTCTGAAGTCACAATAAATGTTTGCAAGTAAAATCACAGGATTGTTTGGGTGGGAAGTGACCTTTAAAGGTCATCAAGTCCAACCCCACTGCAGTAAGCAGGAATGTTTTTCCACTAGACCAGTTTGCTCCAAGCCCCATCCAACCTGGCCTTAGACGCTTCCAGGGATCCAGGGGCAGCCACAGCTTCTCTGGGCACCCTGTGCCAGGGCCTCACCACTCTCCTTGTAAAAAAACTTCTTTTTCAGGTCTAATCTAAATGTCCCCTCTGTCAGTGGGAAGCCATTCCCCCTCGTCCTGGCACTCCAGGCCCTTGCCTAGGAAAGCTTTACCTGCAGCACGCCTGGAATTAAATCCCTGCAAATAAATACAGCAATTTGGTTTAGGCTGGGCCTTAAATTTAATGGACAGGTGATGCAAGTGAGTCTTTGGAGTGTGTGGGGACACCTCTTTGCCATCAGTCAGAGCATTCTTACCTCCTTGGCAGCTCCCTTGAATCAGCCAGGCACATACTTTCATCATTTGGACCTTGGTTTTTATTCAGTTTTAGGTTTTACAGCAATCATTTGGATCTTGTTCTTGTAGTTTGGGGTTTTAAAACAGTTCTTTGGATGTCGTTTTCTGTAGTTTGAGGTTCTGAAATAATTCACCTTCTCCTTACCCACATTGCAAGAAGGGTTTGCTCAGGATTTGCTTAAATTCAGGCACAATTTTATCAAGGATTTGTGCAGCTGGAGCTGCCTAACTTTTCCCACTCCCAACCAATGCCCAGACCGGTGATTTTAGAGGTGCCTGCAGCAGTTTTGGGGAGAACAAGGCAAGCTCCTGACGGCAGCCAGAAGCCAATTGGAGAGCAGGATGTGGCTGTGCCGGGGTGTGGGGGGGAAGCAGCGGAACACGAATTACGCTTCAGGAGAAATTAAAGGCCGTTCCACCCTGCGGACAATTGATCATTCCTAGATACAGAGAATCAACAGTTTCCTGTATCCCGCTCCAGAGGCACACACGTGCACGCCCGCCGCCGCTGCTCCCGGCAAAACACTGCATCCAAGTCCTGGCCCAGCCCCTGCCCAGATGACTTTTTTCTTCAAGGGGACGAGGAGAAAAGCTGGATGCTGGCGCCAAGGATATTCCAGGGAGAGTAGTGTCCAGAGACAAGTGGTCTGGGCTTGAATGGGTATCACTCTGCACACAATAGTCACATTTCCTCACATTAATACCAAGGTCCTTTTTATGTCTCGAGGCACAATGCTGACCCACGCGTTCCATCTGATAACTCCTGTTTTAGCAGTTTGATGTCAGAGTGGGATGTTGGGCTCCCGAGGCTTCCTACCCTCTAATGGAAAGTGGATATACCGATTGTGTGCCGGGGGAGGGGACGGCCTCCCTCCGAATTTCCTGAGGAGGGTGTTTTCAAAGCGCTGCTTAGGAAGCCGAGGGAGGTTTGGGGGGAGCGCGGGTGATCCTGCACGGAGGCAGCGGCCTCCCTTCTCCATGCTTCACCTTGGTCCTTTGGGGCAGCTTCCCGTGGGATTTAGAGTGCATGAAGAAAATGCACCTTTTCCCCCTGCCCCAAATGAATTGACAAAACCTACTGCAGGTGGGTTTTTTCATGAATTATTTGGCTTTTGTAGCTGGTGGGTGTGACAAGTGACACCGTGCTCGGCACGCTTACCTTGTCCCTGGTCAGTCTCTCCACTGTCCCCTCTCTTCCCAGTTCCCCACCGACGGGCGTGAGGGATGGTCCTTCAGATGCTCAGCTGTTTTGCTGTTCCAGAATGCTTATTCCCACCTGCCTTTAACCTGGGGATTTGTGGGATGAACCCACCTGACTTTAGGATCTCTCCTGAGCTCAGCCTATCACCTGTCGTGGGAATGTGGGATAATGAAGGCACAGTTATTTATCCAACAATATTTAACCAAAATTACTCAAATCTGATGGTGTTTAGTCCAGGCTCAGCACAGCAAAGCAAAGAATCCCTCTGAGATCCTGCTTGTGTAATCCCTCACTGCCAGTGGTGTGTTAGAGGTGTCACCACTGCTCCTGACAAACTCCTGTCGTGCCATGTGGTGATGTGATTTTATTTATATATTTTTAAGGCAGATTTGAAAAGCAGAACAGTTTTTTCTGCTCGCAGTGTGGTTCAGCACAAGTGGCTGGGTCTTAGATTTGGGCAGACCCCTGATAAAAAACAAAATAGTTTTTTTTTTAAATTATAAGCCCTCCAAATCTTAAATACTTCCACTCACACCAGATCCTTGATATTTTTCAGAGAAAAACATGGAAGTGCTAAGGTAGTATCCTGCTCTGATTTATTTTACTGTGCACACACACGTGTATATATATATACACACATATATATATATTTTTACGATGAGGATGCACCAGGGAGTGTTTGTAGATCTAAAGAAATGTGCACAGCCAAAAAGCTCTTTTTCTCTAATTTCCACTCCTTTTATCCCAAAATAAAATACTGTCTTAAGATGCTGCAGGCATCCAGTGGTGGCTTTGCTCCAAAGGCTTTTGGATCTTCTCAGGTGTTAAGGGCAGCACTGGGGACCTGGCTGAGGGAAGGGGATCTTGGGTGAAAGGAGATCTCCTAAGACAAAAGGTGAAAAGCCTTAAACTTTGGTATTTGACTTTCAGGGGTTTGTTTTCAGGCTTGCATGGCAGATGTTGTTACCTAAGGAGGGGGTGGAAGGGAAGCAAGGAGGGGATTTTGTTTCTCTGGGTTGCTCTCGGGGATAATACTAGGGCAGCTGGGATAAAACGGAGCAAATAAACTTCCAAGTATTAAATCTCCTCGTTTGTGTTGAAGCTGGATGGGGCCTGTTTGGAGAATGGTGGGAAGTACAAAGGAGAGGCAAGGTCCTGAGTGTGCCACGAGTTCTGATGTTGACAATTCCTCGGCACTGTCAGAGCTGAACTCCCCGGGAGTCACTCGTGGCGTTCCCAGTAACGCTCCGTGCCTGCCTGCACGCATCCCAGAAATTCGGGATGCGCGTGGCGCCTTGATGTGGCTGCCAGGGGATGTCGGGGATGCGTTGCTGACTTTTTGGCTTTCCCCTGGGCAGGACCTGGAGCAGAGCCCAACAGATAAGCTTGGCCACCCCTGGCAGCTCTCCCTCAGCTGTGTGGGAGGACATACAATAGTGCCCCTTGCTCGCTCGCTTGCCTAAAATAGGCTTTTGCTGCCTGCTCTGTCTGGCAAGGAGGGCCACAAAAATAGACGTGAAAATTTCATGTGGTCCTGACCTCCTCGTGGTGTTTCATTGTGCTTAATTGTGGCATTCAGGTGTGAAATCTCAAATTACTGAGATTTCCAAGTTATTGCTCCTGATAGATGTGGCTGCAGAGATTGATGGGGAGTTTCTTGTAGGGTGAATCTAGGGTTTTCTGTATCCGTGTCATCCCCATGAAGGGCTCCTTTATGGAGGGGCAAGGGCCAAGGGTGTTGAATCTTTTCACCCCCTCCTTGGCTGGAGGGAGGTAGGGATGGTGCTGTGGAGGAGGAGAAGATGGGTAGTGGTTGGACTTGGGCTTTGGGCATGTCATGGGCAACCTCCTGCAGGTTTTGATCCCACATTGCCCAGCAGGAGTATTTGTGGATATTTAATGTGAGCAAGGCAGAAGAGCACTTGACAAGTCTCTGTGTATTTTCCCCTTCCCTTTGTCATGTTCCAGTGGATTTGCTGCTGTCCCTGAGTGATGTTGTGGCACTCCAGTGAGCATTTAAGATACCAGCCCAGAACTGGGATGGGCGCATCCATCCATCTCCCTGCCTGGATTAAATCCGAGCCGGGTGTTGTTGGGATGAATGACGAATGAGGCTCTGGGCTTTCCGAAGCACCACCTCCGTACCCAGAACAACTTTTTTGAGAAGTTTGAAAGATCCTGCTCCAACAGATGTAATTAGATGGTTTTGCTTTTGTTGATAAAGGAGCACTTGGTGCTCCTCCAGCTGGGTACGTGAGAGAGCTGTCAGCAAAGATTGATACACCTTATAAGTGATAAGAGGAACCAAGAGCTACTGCCTGATAAAAGCACAGCCTGAATTTCTGTTCCATTTCCATGTATCCATGAGGACAGGCTGCAGCTCTCTTTTCAGCATGTGCCTGCTATTGTTCGGGGTTGTGGGTGTTTTTTTGTCTCTCCTGAACTATTTCTTGCAAAAGCAGATAAACCAAAACATGTTTGCTCCTCAGTGAATATTTATGGACTCCCAAATCTCCCCGCATACTTCTGCATGTGTAATTAGGCTGGAAGTTGGGTAAGTGAGCGTTGGAGAACTACAAATGTGAGAGCCTGGGGAAAATGCTTGATGTTTCTGGTTTATTTGGGTGCTTGCTTTTTAATAATAAATTGCACTTTTTAGATGAAACAGCTTGTGTTTTCCAAAAGGCGTGTCAAAAGCAGGAATAATTGGGACTGTTGCAGCAGCAGACTTGTCTGCTTAAGTGATGCTTTTAATCACATGTGCGGCATCCAAGTGAAATTTGGGAGAACTTGGGTGATGTAACCAAAGCCTCTGAACCAGCTCAGTTTGTTTAGGGGGAGGTGAAGTCAATCCTTTCCCTCTTCTCCACTGCTCTGCTCCCACTTTGAGTTGCAGCTTTGAACCCCATCAAGGGCAAGACTCAAATTTCTGTTTGATCAACGATGATTTTGATTAAAGCAGCCTTCTGCATGCAAAAAACAATTGCTTTTTTCCTGGAGTTCTGGAGTTTTAACTTGAGTTGCACCCTCAGCTTATTTTTTGGAGAGTAGCCGGACTTGGCTTGAAGGTGTGTGGCCAAGTCATGGGATTGCAGCAGCTCTTATAGGTTAGGATTTGGAAGTAGAGATCTGGAAAGGAAGCAAAACCCTCATCTGAGTAGCTGTAACTCCGTGTTACATCTCTGTAGTTTTCCACAGCTTGGCCTCTGGAAAAGTTTTGGTCCTCAGTGGGTTTTTTCCATGCTGCTGCTGCGCTTGTTCGAATTAAAGCTGTTCACGTGTTTCATTTTGGTAGCAGCTCAGCCTTGGGGGTGTTTTTGAGAATTTAAGGAGAAGGATGCCAGGCTGGAAGTGTTCAAGGCCAGGTTGGATGGGGCTTGGAGCCGCCTGGCCTATTGGAAGGTGACCTCGATGATCTTTAAGGTCCCTTCCAACCCAAACCATTCCATGATTCTCTGCACGGGCAGTACCTGTGGGACAAGTGATGCCACAGAGAGGCTGCCTTGGATGCCAGGAGTGGGCTTTTGGCAAATACAGCTTGGTTTGGTTTTGTTTTGTAGCTGATACCCAAAAAATGCTTTGTAGATACTCTAAGAAAATGTTATTGTTGGCGCTTGGAAGTTTGAAGTGGGGATTTCCCGGGTTCCCTCATCCTGTGTATTAAATGACATTTACTAGTCCCTAAACAGCAGTTTTCTTTCCCAAGAGCTGTATTGCTTTCTCCTCAGATTTATGGAGGCAGCGTGGTGAGTTGACAGGACATTAATGTGCTCATCTTGGAGTCGCTGCCTGCAATCCCTTGGAAGTGCCTGGCTGTTATTGTTGACTCTTTAACGAGGACAAGGAGGATTTCCAAACGAGGGTGACTCATGAAATTGTAGCCTCAATCTATCAAACAACGATGCATTGGATTAAATGATTACTTAAAGGATTAGGAGTTAGATTTTTGGGGAGGTGGAGCAGGGGGGGAGAGAAGGGAAGAGTAAAAATATATCAGAATTACAAAAATCCGGCCAAAAAAAGCTGCAAAACACAATCCCCAAGTGATCAGATAATGCCAATCCTGCGCTTGGTTCACGCTTCCAAAATGGGAGATGTTGTAAAAATTGGATCTCTGCTTTTCTCTAGAGATCATCTCCTGCCAAGAGAGTGATGCTTCACCTCCTCCTGAGCCTCCTGCTCTGCTCCTGCTGCCTGTCAGGTACCTCTGATAGTAACACTCTTCTGATGTGGTTTGTTTTTTTTTTCCCCTCTTTCCAGCTGAAAGTGAAGGTGCTGGCTGCGTGTTACTGCACACATCGAGGAAGGTAAGCAGAGCTGCTGTATGACCAATTTGGTTTTTTCATCATCCAGAAGTACAGAAAAGGATCGTGAAACATGCTGAGGGGCTGTTTGTCACTGGCCTAAGCAAAAGGCATTTACATGCTTCTTCTCTGAAATTCCTCTCCTTTTCTTTAAACCTAAAAAGCCACGTGCTGCTCATTCTCCAAACAATTTCTCTCTAGTTCTGATTGTTCCACTGCTTTTTGTCCCAGGCAATTCCTTGACATGTTAATTCATCACTTTCTCTTCTGCAGCTGCCTCCACAGGGATCCAAGTGTGCGCTGTGGAGATCCCGGCTGCTGAGCTCCTCTGGAGCTGGGAGCAGAGACACCCACTAGGCATGGCCAGGATTTGGTTCCCTGTTTATTCCAGCTAATCAGTCGTCCTTCACGAGGTTCAGCAGGAGTGAAATCCCTGGAAACAAGCAGGCTAGGAGGAGGATTAGAGCCCACACTTAGTTTACACTTGCTCCTGAGACTGTAACTCACTAATGATAAGGTGAAAGTGCAAAAAAACCTTGTACAGGCTGTGTTATTCCAAACCTTCGGCTGTGGAAGGGCACAGAAAGTACTCAGAGAGGAACTGGGTTAGTATTTTGATAGCTATCCTGTGAGGGTGGGGAGGCCCTGGCACAGGTTGCCCAGAGAAGCTGTGGCTGCCCCTGGATCCCTGGAAGTGTCCAATGCCAGCCTGGATGGGGCTTGGAGCAGCCCGGGATGGTGCAAAGTGTCTCTGCCCATGGCAGGGGTGGGACTGGGTGATCTTTGAAGTCCCTTCCAACCCAACCCATTCTTTAATGCTGTGATTCTGTGTTTAGTACCACGTGAAGTTTTGTCTTTAGGGTTGTGAAGCTCAGGGTGCTTTAAGTTGTCTTGACTTCTTGCCCGCTGGTTGGAGGGAGTGGCTGTTGTCCTGGGAACTTGGAGCATCACTGATCCTGGTAAATCACAGAATCATTTAGGTTGGAAAAGCCCTCTAAGATCACCAAATCCAACCATTCCCCCAGCACTGCCAAGGCCACCACTGACATGTCCCCAAATGCCACATCCACAAGGCTTTTAAATCCCTTCAGGGATGGGGACTCCACCACAGCCCTGGGCAGCTGTGCCAGGACCTGAGATCTTGTATTTCAGGCTTCGTTGCAGGTTGTAACTTGAGGTTTTAGTTTTTGTAGCCTGGTAAGCCTTGGGGGCTTTTTAGGGAATCCCAGAGAGCTCCTTAATTCTATTTTCCTTTAGGTCTCTAAGACAGCTCAAATCCTAAAAAGATATTCCAGAAGGCTGAATTAGCAGTGGGAGGAAAACGTGCAATAGCTTTAGAAACCTTTTCCCCCAAGTTAACAAAAAAAAAACCCCAAAGCAAATAAATACCAACGAAAACGCTGCCCGAAACAGAGCCACCACCACCACCACAAAAAAAAAAAAAATTAAACTTTGTTTGGTATAGAATCATGGAAGTTAAAATAAGCTATTCCATGCTCAGGAATGAAAATGTCTTTCTCCCTAATTTGTCCTGTCTAATCTCAGTGCTGAGGTTCTCAGTCATACACACTTGACTGAAAGTAACCTGAGAACTTAATCGCTTAAAAGTGCAAATTCTAAGCCCAAATGCAGGATCTGCCTCTGATAAGAAATAGTTGGAAACTGCTAACTCGTAAGTGTCTCTTCAAGTTTGTTTTTCCTTTTCAGAGCTGTAGGATTCCTGCTTTTTCTGGCCTACAGTTCATGCTTGAGCATTTTAGTGTGCTGTGGAGCCACAAATACCAGAGAGCTTTAGCAGGGCTGAGAAAAAGATACTTTAGCCAGTTTTTCCCTCCAGGGAGGATGAGTGGAAATTTTGTGCTTCAAATGCAAAGGAAATTGGGACCTGACTCATGGAGGAGATGGCTCCAAGTGTCTGGGAAGGGGGAATCACCAGCAGAGAAGTGAGAAGCTTTGTCTGAAGAAGTTTCCCTGTAGGTTGTCCCAGTCTCTGGTGGTAGCCTGTGGTTCTGGAAAGGCAGTTTGTGTCTCAGGCAAGTTGCTACCTAGCAGGGCACTTGGTGGGCAGAAATAAAGGCTTCTTCACACAGACTGAACTATTTAATCACCATCACAGAGTGGTTCTGAGGGAATTGACCCAAGGCACCCTGGCAGCAGCCCAGGAAGAGCTCTGCTCAGGAGAACGGGATTTTTTGGACACCATAAAAAAATTGCCAGCAGCTCCAAGTGGAGGTGTCTCCAGAGCAGGCAGCCAGGAGAGATCTTGCATTCTGAGCCTTGTTGATGAGTTAGAATGTGTGATTTTGGCCTGCCTGGAGTCAGGAGAGGCTGTTTCAGTGTTTCCCCCTTTTTTTGGCGCAACAGCCTCTGTTCCTGTCACGGTGCAACGTGGAGCTTTGCAATCAAGGGTACCCAGAGCTGTTCAAATGGCTGTTGGGTAGCTGGCTTGGGTTTCTTCCTGAGCAGTTTCCAGCATCGAGTTTCCAGCATCAAGTTTCCTGGTGTGACTTGACTATCCAGCTAAAAATATTAGTGAGGGAGCATTCATTAATCTCCCCTGAACACAGCAGGGGTCCTGGCTGCAGCAGTTGTGCCTGAGCTGTCGCCGAGGCTTTGCTGTGCCAGTGCTTCCAGTAATTTGATTTTGGTGTGTCTCAGGGAGTGATGGATTTCTGTCCTTTCATGGTGGCTGGTTGCCTTGTGATGTTTAATGTGCATAAAGCCTCTTTTAAGCTTGGAGAGTAGATTTAGACTGGGTGTTACAAAGAGATGCTTCCCTGTGAGGGTGCTGAGGCCCTGGCACAGATTCCCAGAGAAGCTGTGGCTGCCCCTGGATCCCTGGAATGTCCAAGGCCAGGTTGGACGGGGCTTGGAGCAATCTGGGATAGTGGAAGATGTCCCTGCCCATGGCTGGGGTTGGAGGTAGATGACCTTCAAGGTTCTTTCCAACCCAACCCATTCCATGACTCTATAATGCCTTTGCTAATGTTAGGGGAGTGATAAATGGGTGAGAAATGTGGATTTTCCCCCTTTTTCCTTTAAAGGACCAGCAGCAGGGAAATGAAACAGCCCTGAGATATGGGAAGTTCTTTTCCCAAGGCATTGCTTGAAGCCTGTGGCTCAGCTGGAGCTGAATCCTTCTGCCTTGCCATGAGCTGCTGCTGGCACTGTCCTGCACAGCTCCGTGCAGGATTGGTGTTGATTGAGATGAATTGGGGCCTTCCAGTACCTGAAGGGAGCTACAAGAAGGATGAGGAGAGATTATTTACAATAGTCTGAAGTGACAGGAACAAGCGGAAATGGCTTCAGACTGAAAGAGAGTGGGTTTAGGTTGGATATTAGGGAAAAATTCTTTATTGTGAGGGTGGTGAGGCAGGCCTTGGCACAGCTTGCCCAGAGAAGCTGTGGCTGCCCCTGGATCCCTGGAAGTGTCCAAGGCCAGGCTGGACAGGACCTGGAGCAACCTGGGATAGTAGAAGGTGTCCCTGCCCATGGCAGGGGGTTGGAAAAAGGTAATCTTTATGATCCCTTCAACCCAAACCATTCCATGATTCTGTGATCTGGGCAGATAACCCACATGAACGGCTTTGATTAATTTTTTGCTGTCCCTCAACTTTCTCCTTCTGCTCTTCCGCTTCTGGTTGCTTCTCTCATGCAGGGGAGAAGTTGGTGACACAAAGCCACCTTGGCTATTCTGAAAACTCCTGTTACAGGTGTGTGTTAATCTGCTCTCAATTTGAGACAGACTCTCTGCCTGCGCTTCTGAGGTGGAGTTGTAGCTGTGTCACCGTCTCCTCTCCTACGAGCAGATGGTTCCAAAGCCTTGGGGGTGGGAGCTGAAACGCTTCAGAGAATCTTCCCTCTCAAGGATGCTGTGGAAAAAGTGATTGATGCAAAGTAAAACAGTGCTAATTGCAATGGATGTGTACTGACAACTTGATAGTTGCTGTGATAATTACAGTAATTAGGGAGATGTTAGCATTTTTTTGCCCGTGTCTATAAATGGAAAAGGTAAGAGAGAGTGCGTGGAAGGAGGGGACCCATGAGTCAGGCTCTGGGATGGCCCTGTACCCTGAGGGGAACATGGCATGGTCCTGGCTGTGGAGGCAGCTGGGGTTCGGATTTGTGAAAGCAATTCAGAGCTTGGTTCTTACTGAGCTTGAGGGGAGCTGAGGGTTTAAATGTCTCCTGACAATCTGGTTCTCAGCATCATGAATTCCAGCCTGGCAGCTTTCCCATCGGAAGGAAGATCCGTAGAACAGCGCAGTTCCATTTCCTCACTCAGCCTTAGGCTGTTGAAGGAGAGGGACAGGAGTGCCAGCCCTCCTTGTCCAGTGCTCTGTGTGTGGATTTCCAAGGACTCTGCAATGGGAACGAGGCATTTGTAGTTTGATCACTCAATTCATCCCCTTCACAGCTGACAGGTACAGAAAGGAGTTGAGGTTCTGGAATACACCGGGGCTGTCTCATCCATCTCAAGGCCAGTAAGTCTGGGACAGCAGAAGGAACCAGCAGAGAGCTGGGATAGTTTCAGCCTCTGCTGTCTTGTTTTCATTATTGCTTGAAAGCTAAATCCACAAAGGAAGAAAGCTTCCATGGAAGTGGAAAGAAGAAGAATTTAGCAAGTGTCAGAAAAGGTGATGGGCTGGATGGCATTCCCCACTTCCCACTTCAGGCTCCCTAACTGGGAGCACTGGGATCCCAGTTTAAAAACAACTGAGTTAACTTGGTACTGAGATTCATACTGGTAATTTTTCATGCTGCTGAGCTCAGTGTCCATTTCTACCGAATAACTTTCCTTTTTTTTTTTTCCCTAACTTCTTAAATT
This sequence comes from Machaerirhynchus nigripectus, assembly GCA_013397975.1. NCBI lineage: Eukaryota > Metazoa > Chordata > Aves > Passeriformes > Dicruridae > Machaerirhynchus > Machaerirhynchus nigripectus. The sequence continues at coordinate 1,794,781 of VZRQ01002785.1, read as the reverse complement.
ATTTAAGCCTAAAGAGGATTTTAAACGCTACCCTAAGTATTTTTTAGGCTAACTTATGTACTTTATCCTAGGCAAAAAAAAATCTGAGTGTTTTTAATTCTGCTTTCTGTGTCAGGGTATAAATGGTACCTGGGCATTCACCTATGGTATGGATAAGCCTTCAAAATGCAAACCTTCAATGCATTAATTCATAAAATTCCTTTTCTCCTGTGATCTGAATGGCCAATAGAATCTTGGGTTGGGTGGTAACCTCAGCAAAACTGCTTGTGGAGGACCCAGATTCTACTTTGCTGTCGGGTATTGTGTCCAGCTGTCTCATGCTCTGACCTTTTCTCGACACAGTACCTGAAATTAAAGAACTTTGAGGAGGAGGTCAGAGCCCAACGAGACCTGGATGGGTTCTTGGCCAGAGCCAGCATCATCCTGGATGAAACAGCCACGTCCTTGGACGATGTTCTTCGGGAGATGCTGAAACACTTCGCGGAGGATCCTGAGAACATGGAGCCGAGCTGCAACTTCGAAAAAATCATGAACACTTTATTCACAGATTCAGGGACCCCACGGGAAGGGAACGGTAATCAGCTCTTGGTTTGCTTTGGCTGGTGGGCTGCTGTTCATTTGCCATCCTTGCCGTGGTGGGGTGCCAGACACTCACTGTGTGGTCCCCAGGCTTGCACTTTGCATGTGACACCGTGGGTTGATTTTTTCCATGTCACTCAGACTGAGGGGACGCATTTCTCCAGGGTTTTTGTGTTTTGGTGGAGTCTTGCCCCTGTTTCATTAAGCATTGTGGTGCTCTCTGGGGTGAGGAGGCTGCAGCACTGGGGTGTCTTGTCTGTGTGGACCCTTTTGGTTTGCTTGTCCTCCGACAGCGCTGTTCAGCCATGAGACTCTTGCTGGTGTCTCGTCAGCAATGGCTCTGTTGCCTTGTGATTCTCCACCTGAATTCACACAGGCTGGGGAATTTTGCCTGCTCTGGATGAGTAACTGGGGGGGGGTGGAGCCTTTGTGTCACTCCCAGCCCACTGGAGGAGATGGGAGACACTTGATTTTCCTCCAGAAGCTCAACCAGGGCAGCCCTAGCCAAGGTTGTTTGCTCTGGTGTCACCTTAAGCTGTCAACAAATGTTGTAGTGTAGTCTAAAAACGCCGCCTTTTAGCCCAAGATGTGAAGAAGCTTAACTGAGCATTGTTTCTCTGTAGGCACCCCTGATGTTTCAGAGTCACCAGGAATGAATAGACAAACATGTCCATCGCACCTCAAATGTAACTGTCACAGCCTGAGTGAATTTGTTTAACAGATATGTCAAGTCCTGAGCATGTAGTAAGCATGTTCATGCTTTGGTTACTTCTTGCTACCTGTCTTAGAGCTTCGCTTTTATAACCCCTTTAATTTAGGCTTTCTGCCAATAAGGAACAAAAAGTAAGTAGTGCCATAAAGTAGTGTGAGAGCAGTAGCTGGGAAGAGGGGGAGAGAGGGCAGGGGATTGGGATGGCGGCACCCCTCCCAGTCCTGTCTGTGTGTGTGTGGTGGATAATGCTAATCTAATAACCCAGTACTGCAGTAGGATGATGTTGGGAGGAGAAAGCAGCTGCCTTTCTAAGCTGTGAATAGTTTAAGGACACGATTCAAAAGCAGCAGGACAAATGTTTTCATCTCTCTCTGTCAGCCCCCACCCCTGCATCAGTCCAGTGGGCAGATAGGAATGCTTGGGATTAGTAGTCAGCTTCCATTTAGAAGGAAATGTTATTTACAGCTGCGGAATAAACGAGGACAGCCTGTGATGCTTCCCTCTCTTCTTTCCCCAGTTCACCTCCTATCAGACACAATTCAAGGGGTCACAGCCACAGTCACGGGGGTGCAGTATCAGCAGTCCTGGCTCTGTATCATGTAAGTACCTGGGCTGGATGAGCAAAATCCACTGCCTTCCAAACATTTTCCTGATGCTGGGAAGAGCAGAGGTTCGGAATGTGTCGTTTCGGGTTAAGGTCATGGTGCCTGTTCCATCCATCCTGTGGGACCTCAGTCTGTCTCTGGGCTGCTCCTCTTTGCAAACACTTGCAGTAGGTGACCACAGTCCCTGCAGGGCATTCAGCTCTTGGATGTTATAGAAATCTGCTGTTAACAAGCTAAGAATGCTGAAAAAAACAAGCCAGAAAATGCTAATTACTGAGAAATGCTAATAAAGGAACTTCTCAAAGGGACAAGCAAACTGGTTCATGGACTGCTTTGCCTGCCAAAGTCTGGGAGCCTGTACCAAAAGATTTCTTAGGTCCTTTGATGGAAACATCCAAACTTTGTAGCTGAAAATTGAAGTCAGACATTCCACGCTATTTAGACACTGATTACTTTGTCTGACAATTAGTTTGGATGCTGATTAATTGTCAACACTGTTAAACATTGGATTAGGCCCTTAAGACAGTAAGGACCCTGTCACCTGGGATTTATGGGATGTGGTGGCTTCACCCCAGCTTGCACTTGACCAGAACTGGGGTTTGAAGTTACTGTCTCCAAGTCAGGCCTGTGGGGTGAGCCAGGCTGTCCCTTCACAGGGGACAGGCCAGAACCTGAGTCCCTGAACCAACCAAAGCAGTGCCTTTTTGACCCTGTTCCTTTATTCCTGTGCAGTCTTGAAGTCAAGTTGTCAAGAAATATGTTAATTCCCAGAGAAATTACTGGGATATGTGGGATAGGTGCCTAAAGGCATGCACATATTTTAGCCTTCTCAGCCAGTTTGCTGGGACAACTGTCACAACAGCTTTCCTTCTGCTGGCACTTCTTCTCCTGCCCTCTGCTTATGGCTGGGGAAAATGGAGAGAAATAGAGGATTTTAAAAAGAAAAATCAAAAAGGAGACAACACCATCAACAAACAAGGAAAAAAATCTCACCCTTGTTTTTAATCTCTTATGAAAGAGAAGGATGTGATCTCAGTGTGAAAAATAAGTGATTGTGTATCAGGGCTGTGTCCTGAGGAAGAAGTGAGCTGGATGATATTTTGTGCTTCGTGTGCTGCTTTTTTACACCTGGCACGTACAAAGCAGGAACACGAAGAAGAAAATGAATTTGTAAAGTAAAATGGTCTAAACCAAGAGGACTTTTGGGCTGTTTTGTCCACTTTGGATGCCACAGGAAGTGTAACAGCAGTAAGGATCTGTAGGTCCTGCTGATGCAGAGGATGAAAGTTTCTCCTGTGGGGTGAGACAGCTCTGTGGAGGGGTTTTGGGGAGTGTTGCCTTAACACCAAAGCATTTGAAAAGTCATGATACAAATGCTGTGATTACATACATGAGACTGAAAAGGGTGGGTTCAGCCTCTTAGGAAAACGAGCCAGGGCTTTAAATGCATCCATGTGAGTAATCCTGGCTTCTATGAGAAGAGATGATTTGAAAAATAAGCTCACAGCCTGAAGGTGTCTTGTGCAAAACTTTCCTTGTTTCTTCCTTTTGTTGCTCTGAAGAGGGAGAAGAAAGTGGTGGGAAAGCAATGATGAGTTATTAACTATAATTATCTAATTATTGCACTGTATTTTTGCTGGAGTTATTGTGCAACAGATTGTGAACCATATTTTTAGATCTTACATTTTTCTTGAAGTCAGATTGCAAAACAGCTTCCAAACCTCTGAAGTAAAAGGAATTTGTTGATGAAAAAATTTTCCATACGAGTGGGAAGAACCTTTAAGATAATCTGCTTCTTTATCCTTGCATTTGGTCTTCACTCTTTGCTAAATTTTAAATTAGCCCTGCTGGGTTGGTGCATCTTAACCAACTTTTAGTTCCGGGTGGAGGAGATAGAATTGAGTATCATGATAAGATTATATTAATGAGGAAGAGCAGCTCAGAGAGAAAGTTTTGGTGGTGTTGCTTCTGCATAGATTATGAGGGGAAATACTAACAGCTGAAATTAGTTTGGGGTGAGAAAGGAAGGATTTCTGTAGGATTTTCAGTGAGTTGTGCAGAGCCTGGCTGCAGAAGAACATTCTAATGGAGACAAAAATGTGTTTCCCTCTCTTTTGTGCTGGAAAGAAGGCTCTTATCTGATTTATCCGCAGTGGGAAGAGCGGTGGGGAGAACCTGGAGTCGAAACAGCTCTTCTCCTTCTGTTGGATTTGGTGCTTTCCTGATGGTTTCAGGTCTAGGGAAGCTCCAGCAAGGTCAGACATTCCATATGGATCTGGGCTTCAGCCACAGGGCAGAACAAACCCTTGAGGAACTGAAGATCTCAAGGTTTCAATGTTCCAACAAAGCCAGGGAGGACGACTGAGCTGTGATTCACAGCACTTTAGGGCTGGGTTTGTCAAGAATGACCAAAACCTGATCTTGCTGAAGCCATACCAGGATACATCAGCTTATGGAAAACTTGGGATTCTTCCATTAAAGTGAGAGCTGAGAGCAGCAAAGCCTTGCATGCCCCAGTGACCAGCAGGGTCCAGCTCTGGGAGAATGAAGATTTCTATTTGTGTACATGGTCATTTTTTAACAAGAAAGCAAATCTTGAGAGTCATAGATGAACTTCATCAGTCCAGACCATGATCTCATACCTTTGAAACCATGGGCACAACTCTTTTTTCCTCCTGTTCCAACATTTGCCAGAACAGGAGGACACAAACTGGTGAAGGGATCTCTTGCTGCTTCCCTGGGAAGCTGCTGGCAGTTGTTTCCTTGGAGAACCTGGGATGAGGGGTAGTCCTGTCCCAGAGTGGGGAGTGCTGGGCTGGTTTCCTCAGTTACTTAAGTGGGGAAGCTCAGCTGCTGGTGGGACCTCAAGGAGGTGCTTTGGGGCTCCTGCAGCATGGAATGACTGCAGCAGGCAGAGGTGCTTGGAGCAGCTCATGGACCACCCAAAGCTGCCATGACCCCAGCACAGAGGGGTAAACTGGATGCCTTGCATGTGTGGACTGGGAAAAATGGGCAAGAAGCTCCAGTGGGAACTGCTGGGTTTGGTGTTGCACTTCTGTGCCTCAAACAGCCCAAGAAACCCCTCCTTATCCAGTGAATGACATGTAGAAGTGACTCTTATCACAAGGCAAGTCCTATCACTCCCCATTCCTTCTTTCACTGGCTGAAAAATGAAGATGAAAATGCCTGATTTTTAATTTTTTCCTCTTGGAGTGAAGGATATCTGGTTTTTAAATGGCTTAATTGGGTGCTGGTGGATTTTTCTCCCTGATGTCCTGCTAGGAGAAACAGCAGCTGGGTGGGTTATGGAACAAATGTCCCTGAGCTGATGGAACTCCCCAGGCATCCCAGCTTCCAGGCTGTATTCTCCTTGCCAGCAGAGAGATATAACTGCTGATTTCCAGAGCTGAATCCTTAGAAAAACATGGAATCAAGCTGCTCCATAGTCTGGATGGAGTAGTTGTAGAGATTTCTTCTGGCTGCATTGCTAAGGCACATGGACTGGGCATTAAACTGATTTCCTAAAGCTGTTTTAACAGGCAGAGTAGAGGGGAAAAAAGCCTCTCTGCAAGCAGAGAGTGGTTCAGTGGTTTGTGTGCTCTGTGTTGCTGTTGAATTTCTGCCTTTGATGTAGCCTGTCGTGGCAGTGACTCCTGGGGAGGAGTTTAACTCAGAAAAACCCAGGTAGCCTTTCAAAAATAGGTTTTGTGAGATTATATTGGATAACCAGCAAGGCTGCTGTTCAGATAGTCGAATTTGAGGAGTGAGATCCCAAATTTAATGTATTCTGTGTGAAAGATGTGACTGGTGTCTCTCTCAACAGAAATGATGCAAAATCCGTTTCGTGTGTTGAAGGATTTTTCCAGACCCAGAGGTCTGTGGGTCCCTAGAAAAGTCCCATTGTCTCTGATTTAGCTGTTGAATAGATCTCAAATAAAGATGTTTCAGTTGCTGTCTCTTCTTCAGATTATTCTTTTAAAGGGCAAAATGGGAAATTAAAACACTTGGCCTGCCTAAAACAAATATTTTCGTTTAGAGGAATGATTACAAGATTTGGAGCCTTGTAAGCAAGAGCCTCTTCTCCAGCATTTACAGCCATCACCTCTCAAGTGTTCTTTGAGCTCAGAGAACCATATAATTTTTTTAAGGGCCTCTCCACCCTTTTTGGGTTTTCCCAGATTATGCAGGAGAGCTGAAGCTCTTGCAGGTGCTGTTTTATGAAAAGAAAACCTCATATTTCACTCTGCACTAGGAATTTGGGTCCTGAAAAAGAAAAATAGCTTGTTTTGGTACCTGAAGGGTCTGTACAGGGATGAGATGTGTCCTTACAGAATCATGAAGGTTGGAAAAGTCCAACCATTAACCCAGCACCACCACATTCACCTCTAAACCACATCCCAAGTGCCACAGCCAACATCTGGCAAGTGTTCTTTGAGTTCAGAGAACCAGTGAATTTTGTTTTAAGGGCCTCTCCCCGCCGTGCTGGGCCATCCCAGGTGGTGCTGGAGAGCTGAAGCTCTGTGATGGAAAGGAGTTCTCAATATGCATTGACCTGGAGGAAATCCTTCCCCCAGGAGAGGATGAGTCTTCCTGGAGCCCAGTGAGGTGCGTTTCCCAGGCCAAAGGCACTTCCAGCCTGGAGTGAGAACGTTGTGGCTGAGCCCAGCCCGTGCCAAGCTGTGGGTGAGCGGCCTGGCCTGGCCTCAGCTTCGTTCCTCCCTTGCAGATCCTGGTTTCCCAAAGCTTGTGCCTGGAGCTGCTCAGCAGAGGAAGATTTATTGGCAGTGGATGAGAACAAGAAGTGTCATTGTTGTTCTGTGTGGGGACAGGAAAAGGCTGGCTGGCTGATTACCTCTGCTGGGCACTTTTTCTTACTGCAAGGGATAATTTGTTTCTGAATTAACTTCCTTTCTTGCCCTTTTAAATGAGGGTTTCTGTTTCTCTTAGGTCTCCATAGTTTGACCCTTTTTATGGTTTGGTTGAGCAATGTGTTATTACTCTGATAACATCTTGGGTGTGGGGCAGACCTGGGGCACGTGGGACTCGGTGGATCTGGGATTTTGGTGGAGCACTGCCAGTTCTCACCGTGCCAGTGCCACCCTCGGCACCACCAGAGGCAGACAGGAGGACAGGGAAGCAGAATTTGTGCTATAATTTAAATGCCCTTTTTATGAGCTCAATTATTGGGGGATCAAGATAAAACTGCTGAGAACACAACCTGGCATCTCATTAAATCACAGTCCAGCATTTCCTGGTGTGACTAATACTGGGTGAAAATAGATTTTTCAGCTTTCTGGCCAGACCAAGGGAGAATCAAATGTAGCTCAACTCAAACCAAAAAGGAGCTTGGAGGCTTTGGCCAAACCAGACTTGATTTAGAGTCAGCTGAAAATGTCTTGCTAGTTCTCAGTTTTTTGGGGCTTTGGCTATTTACCCTCCAGTTTTTTCTTCCTTTGTGGGGATTTATTTAAGTGCCACTTTAAAAAAAATTGTTTCATTTTGAAAGTGATTTTCTTCTTGGCCTCTTGGCCTGAGCTGTGCTGACTTTTACCTGCAGTCTTGCTTGACTTGGGATTTCTCCATGTGAAGCAAGGAACTTTTTTTTTTTTTTTTTG
>VZRQ01002785.1:1737704-1787244 GCA_013397975.1 Machaerirhynchus nigripectus | reverse complement strand
TTACAAATATTTGCACAAGTCGAGTTGGGACTGCGCTTTCGGTTTGTGTTGTATTTGTATCTGGATTCTGGAATTAAAACAGAAGTGGGAGCTGTAAGTGCTGCACCAGGGAATAGGATTTGAGTCAGCTGAATAATGGCTTAAATTTGAAGAAAAGCTTGAGGTGCTGAATGATGCATGGGCAGGAGTGACTTGGCCTTGCACTGGAAGAATTGAGACACCATTTTTCCCCCAAATAAATGGATATAACAGAGGGAGAGCAGACTCAGATGAGGCTGCATTCTGCACTGTTCCTCCCCTCCGTGCAGCCAGGCCCAGGTACATCCCACCTTCTCTGTGGCACCTGTTTAAATCTGGTTTTAGGTTTGTCCTCAGTAAATCAACTCCAGCCTGATTTGTAAAGGTGTTACTGATCTAAATTATTTGTACCTTGACCTAAGTGTTGAAATTTCTCAGTTTTACTGGTGTGATATTGGGATTTAGATCCATGTGTCAGTGTCCATAGAGGTCAGAGGAGTTAGAGGGAACTCTCAGAGGTGTGAGAAACCTCAAACTGCAGCACTGTGGATAAAACTGTTTCAGATAAAAATGGGTGATAATGACAGTGAGTTTCTTGGTGTCTTGTAAATGTGCTCAGTGTGAAATCATTCAGTGCTGTGAGATCCTCTTCCTGCCCAGTCCCTCAGCTTAAGGAGACAGCGAACTCCTGACTAAGAGAAACACAAATTTTTGGTGGCTGAAAGGAAAATTGCCTTGTATGTGAGAGAGACCCAATAGCAAAGCTCAGTTTTTTACAGTCCAGTTTTCCCCTCCATACCCAAGAAGCTCTTGAGCTCAAGTGGGATTGTGGCACTGGTGGCAGGACTCCTGTCTCTGGAAAACACAGCCCTGCAGACAATTCCTGGAGCTGGAACATAACCTTGTCACTTCAGGGAGAAAGAAAACTCCAGAACATGTGGCTTGCTTAATTATTGCACTTTGTAATAGGCTTTTCCAAATTGCTTTGTACTTCAGTGATTTCCTGCTTGGTCAGGTCCTGCCTGGTGCATGTGGTAGGGAAGGGATGATGTCTGGGGAGTGTTGGTGCAGCTCTGTGAGCCACAGGTAGCTGATACCTGCTTCTGGCCATGCCTGGGATAGAAACAATGTTCAAAATGCCCAGCAAACCTTCCTTTCAAAGCAGATTAAATTGTGAGCTCAGCAGCTGAGGTATGGACATGCTGAGAGCCGAGCTCAGAATTAATGCTAATGGTGCAGTAATCAGTCACTGCCGGTGACCAGGTGGGTGAAGGTGAGAGAACTGAAGGTGTTGGGCCACTTGAAGGTTCTCCAGCTGGTCCAAAGCCCAGAGTTTGTGTCCCCACTGGCTTGTTGAGCTGGAACACAAGGAGGCTTGTCTGCTGTCCAGCCACAGCTGGATTGCAACCAGAGGCTTGGCTTTGGTTGTGAAAACAAGTGTAGCTTGCACTCTATTTTCAATTACTTCAAAAGATATTTGTTCCTCACCTTAGGACCTGCCTTGATCTTTCTCTCTTCTAAAGCTGATTCAAGTACAAAAAGCACAAGAGGCTGTGGTGGAGGGGAGTTAGGAAATGAATGAAACAGTGTCATCTTTCTCATGCCCTGTATTGTTCTAATTAAGCTGTTTGCTCTCAAACAAGTGCCTCTGTGAGATTAATTTACAGAAGCAGGCTGCTTCCAGTCTGGGATCAGGAAGTCAAACTCAGTAAGAAAATACCTGATGGTGTGATTTAAAAAAAAATTGTAATGCAAACTCTGAGGAACTTGATAGAAAATACAACGTGCTTCTGACTAGGACACCTCCAGCCAAAGATCTTGTTAAGGGAGCAGCCTTCAGGGTGCATGGGGGTGAGAATACATCTTAAAAGGAAAGAAATAAGATGGGATCATGGAAGAGAAGTTGGAGAAAGAAATCCTCCTGTTGGAGCACTGAGATAGGTGCTTGTTAGATGAACAGAAAGGGAGCAACCAGCTGAAATAACTTTGAACCACAGAAAAGGAGGGGAAAAACCACTCTGAGGTAGGAAAACACTTCCACACCTCTTCCAGGTGTCTGTAGGCAAACCCTGTGTGCATTTTCCAGCAGTGGTTTATGGAAGGTTGGGAAGTGTTTGGTGGCTTCGAAGGGAACAGGAGAGCTGCATTCCAGGCTGGCATTACCCACCTGCTGCCACTGCACCAAGCCCCAGAGTTTCCCAGCAGGAAAAGTGGCAGCTAACCAGGTCTCAGCTCTGTTTAAATATCCTGGGGTGGAGACAGATCTGGTCTTTTATGGCCTCTGGAGATGATCCCTGTGTTTATTTCACACGACTTTCTTTGCTAGTCTTGGTTCTGGGAGTCAAACATCCATCCCATCCCCTGGATCACAGCCAAGGGTTTCCCTCCAAGCACTAATCCTACCTCTGTGGATCTTGAGCAGGGAAGTCAGCCTGGTTTCTGTAACACTCGTGAGCCAGAAAAGGGAAAACAACAGCTGGGAGCAAATGGGGAAAGCCATTACAACAGAGAGGCAGGAGTGGGAATGTAGAGGCTTGGCACTTTGCCTTAGAGTTTCCAGAAGCACTTTGGGAGATCAGGTGAAATGAAGTGTAATCTGCTTTCCAATAATGCAGGTGGTTTTTAATAAGAGGCAAGAACTCAGTGTGTTGGGCTCTCTGTCATCTGTTTTCTTGGCTGTTAAAAAGCAGCTGGAGGAAAAGGCAGAATACACCTTGAAATCTTGAGAGGTATTTCCCATAAACACATGGGTGTCACATTGTACAAAAGGGAGCAGAATTGGGCTAATAGTAACTAAAAGTCACTGTTTAAGACTTCAGCAGTCTTAGACCAACAGTATCTTGTGTTTCCCAAAGCTGAAATACGTTTTTATGCCTTGTGCACCAGGGGAGATCATGCCTTGTGTTGTGGGGCCCAGCCTAACAATCCCATTTTCTCTGACAGTTGCACTATAAAGTCCCTTCAGCGACGTCACGTTTGCATCAGCCGCCTGGAGAGGCCTCAGAACTGGGGGGAGAACTCCTGTGAAGTCAGATTTGTGATACTGGTCCTGGCTCCTCCCAAGATGGTGAGTTTTGTCTTCTTGCTCCAAAACTTCGGGGGGTTCTCCTGAGTTTGCTTTTCCTTGGTCTCCTCCTAGGGTTAATAAATGTTATTTTTAAAACACAAGGGGATGTGAAAAGGCCTGAGCTCTTCTCAGCAGCTGTCAAGATGATTTATCCTGTTGGTGAGGGGTGGATTAGTGGGCTATGTCCTTGTCTCAGGGACTGTGTCCTGATGGGGAGGAGAACACTGTGTAGTTGCCATACACACCTGGGACACACCTAACACTCCATGGATTCCCCTCTCCAGCTTTAGCTTCTATTTTTAGAGGTAAGAAATGCAGTTCCTTGCTAAAGCCAAGCTTTTGAGAGGCCCTTGTGGGTCCACAGCTGGTGCCTCACTGCAAAGGTCTGGGTTGCTTCCCAACAAACTTCCTTGATGGGGCTGACATTCACCCTGCCCGTGTGGCTGCAGCAGCTGGAGGTGATGTAGCCAAGAGAAGATGCTTCTTTTTTAAGCTCTGTTGCAGCAAGGGTGAGACTTTCTGGGAGCTGGGGTGCTTTTAAGGTCAGGCTGTCCCTGAGGCCCTTTGGGATGTGTCTTCAGAGCTTTTAGCACTTGAAACAGCAAGGTTAAAGCTTGCTCAGGTTCTGGTTCTCTGGTGTAGACAAGAATGGCACAGTAGAACACGTTTACTGCAATCAGAATATCCTCAGCTGGAAGGGACCCACTGGGATCATCCAAGTCCAACTCCGATATCATGGGGTGCATCAAGGTTAATTGGGGATCACCATCCTGTCTTCCTAGAAAGCACTGGCCTGACCAAGGTGGTTCTTCCAGCTGATGGCTGAATGGTTCAAAGCTCAAGACCTTTTCACACTCCAGCTGGCTGTTTACACCTTGGGGCTGCTGGGTCTGTGCTTCTGGGAGGAGCTGGAGAGGTTGGGGACCTTTTCTGGGACAGGATATGTCCTGATTCAATTTCCTGCTCTTCAATGCTATCTGTGTGACCTTGGGACCTGCTGGTCTGGCCTGTCTCCCTTCCCCCTTCACCACCACCCTCGTTTAAATGGGAATACTGGTGTTTCCTTCTTTCCCAGGATTTCTGGCAGGTCTTTCCCAAACGATGCTTTTGGCATCGACCTCGAAGCCAACAGGCTGAAAACATATTGATGTTCCTTGTGAAAAGCAGGAGGGAGAACAGCTGGAGCTGTGTTCGGTTCCATGGATCTCTCCCTCATTGTTATCTCGGGCCAGCTACGTGCAAAGCACCCGGCAAACGGCTCCGCATCCGCTCGGATCCCGAGAGTTTGCAGTTCCAATCCTCAGCATCAAATTAAGGGAAGGGAGTGGAGGCCAACAGAGCTTGCACTTGCCAATGTGCTTTTTTATTTTAAATGGGTTGGTGGAGCCAGCCCCAAGTGCGCATTTCTGGTGCAGCAGTTAAAATAATTAACCTGCTGACAGCAACACATTAAACGGGCCTTGCTGGGGAGGGGAGAAAACGTCCACAAAATGGGCATTTGTTGTGCTGGGAGTCCAGATCCTTGGCCTTGCTAATTTGGAGGATGGAAAAAAACTCGAGTTTTCTTGCAAATACCTGTCTTCTCTAAATTGTTAATCTCCCTGGGAAAGGGAAAATGGGAAGAGCGTTGGGAATGTTGAAGCTATCCTTGGAGCATCCAGCCCAAGGATTGTTGCTGCTTAGAGGTGAAAGGTGGAGCCTCTCCTGTGATGGCAAATCCAGGCTGGTTCACAAACTCGAAAACCAAGTCCCAGGGAAAATGCTTCACTTAAATCCAAACCTCTCCCTAGAAACTTCAGTTGAATGTGCCTTGGTAAGTGTTAGAAGGGACATCCCTGGTGATGGAATCCCAGGGTGGTTTGGGTTGGGAGGGACGTTTAGACGATCTCATTCCAACCCCCTGCCATGGGCAGGGACACCTTCTACTCTCCCAGGTTGCTCCCAGTCCCACCCAGCCTGGCCTTGGACACTTCCAGGGATCCAGGGGCAGCCACAATTTCTCTGAGGAAGTGGGAGAGAGGAGGGTGATGTGAGTGATGGAGGAAGCGCAGCGTTAGCGATGACTCTGGGACCAGCTCAGTGCCACCCACGGCTGCGCCTCTGCGTCACCCACGCTGAATTATTTGGTTGTGCTCATGGAGAAATGTTCATCTGTTCAGTTGTGAATCATGAGGGGCAATTGGGATCAATCACAGATGCTCACTCTTCTTTTCCTGGCAGTGTGAGGAGCTTGGAGGCTCTCCAGGGCTGGGGAGTGTTTGGGTGTCTCTGGTAGTTGCTGCGTGATGAGTGTGGAGTGTAGAAGAGGGGTGGGTTAAAACTTGGCATTAAAGGAGCTTTTAATGAGCTGTGGTTCTGTGTAACTTGGCCTTGGCAAGTATCTTACCTGTCCTGGCCACAGCAGGAGCAGGTCAGGGCCTGGAGAGCTTGGATTTGGTGGTTTGTGCAGGGATGGGGAGCTCAGCCTCCTTTACTGTTCCCTTTGTATCCAATTTCCAAGGTGCTGGGAGCACTAGAAAAGCAGACTTGGATTCTGCTGGAAGCAAAGATCAGGCCTGTGTCTCACAGAAATATTAAATCCTGAAAATAAGCACTTTTTTCATGTCTGCAAGTCTCCTGACCCTTCCAAACATTTAGTGAAGACAAACAAGAGCTGCTTGTGTGGGTGCTCAGCTGCTTTTTCCCATCCTTTCCCCTCTGTGCCAGTGGTTACTTGAGCTGAGAGCTCTCAATCTCCACTTGTGCTGCCAGAATTGCCCCAGAGTGGCCAAGGGAATTGAGCTTTAATGTCCAGAAAACAGGAATCAGATGAGCACAACAATCTCAGTCTTTCAGATAAGACATCAGTACCTACAGGAACCTTGAGTGCAGCATCTTTCCACCCCAGGAGCAGCAATGCTGAGGTGCTGTAAGATAGCAAAGACTTCTGTTTATCTAGTCTCGAGGGAAACCAGGGATAAAATGCGTGCTCAGCATGATTCAGCTTTGGATTGAGTTCTGGGAAGTTGATCAAGTAAAGATCAATCAGGGCTTCTGGTCAGGATTCTGCTGTGGTTGTGTGTTCATCTGCAACAGCTTCCAGATGTGCCCTCCTCGCTCAGGTCTCTCTGGGATCCCGGGAGCCAGGCAGGTTCCTCCTCAGAGGGGTAAATTATGGGGTTTACCTTTCAGAAGTGAAATAAAATCGTTTTACAAGCGCTTTTTCCATCTTTTTTTCTCTTTTTTCCCCTGGTCAGAAAAGCACCAAAACGGCCACAGAAGTGGGCAGGACCTTTGCCACGATGTTTTCAGACATAACCTTCCGGCAGAAACTCCTGGAAACCAAAACTGAGGAGGAGTTCAAGGAGGCCTTGGTGCACCAACGCCACTTGCTGACGGTGGCGAATCAGAGACCCTCAGGGAAGAGCGATGGCCACAAGTCACACGGTAACAAACCACTCAAGGTAAGGCTTGGCCAGCACCTCTGCCGTGCCCCTGCCTCCCTGGTGTGTCCAAAAGCATCAATCCAAGGGGATTTGGGGTGAGGAGGTGAACACTTGAGGCCAGGGGATGCAGCAGCATTCCCAGCAAGCTCCCAGCACCGAGGCTTCCCCAAACGGCTGCTCCGGGCACATCCACCTTCCTCAGATTCCACTGTAAATCTCAAAAAAACTGCTTCAAAGAGGCAGGTGCTGAAGGGATGCAGAGCAGTTGGGGGTTGAAATGGTTACAGGACTTTGATTCCAGATGCTTAGTCGAGGGTGGGATTAATGGATCACTGTGCAGTTGTCAGTCCAAGGTACTTAATCCTTACAATCAGAAGGCTCTGAAGGAAGCTGCTGCTTGTCTTTCCTGCAGCCAAAAGGCTTCTTGGCCATCTCTGCACGGTAATTTCACTTAAAAGTTGCCTGTCAGTATTTGGCCTGAATTCTCCCTGTTTGATCTGTAGCTCTGTAAAACATTACTTGCTTTGTACTTTAAAGTTCGGGGGAAATGCTGTAACTCAGCTTTCTTTTCTGGAATTTCCTGTGTGTTGGTCATTGCTTTGTTTTTCCGTTCAGAGATCCATTCTTTAACCAGACAGCATACCTGAAAAACAAACTCTGCCATCTCCAGCATGCTGCTCCTGTCCCTGCATTACAAATAACCCCAAAGCTTTGGGTTGCCTGTAGTGCAGGAGCTGCTTCACTTATCACTCCCCCCCCGCCCCGAATAGATTTAAGGGTTTGATCTACACATCTGGAAATGAGCAAAGCTCGTGTTTTTCCTGCAGAATCCCCTTGCTTATAGGTAGTGCTTTGAACTTTGCTAGACCCCATACCTGCTCTTAACTTTGCAGAACAAGTCCTGAAACCCTCTTTAAACCCAGATCGTGCAAGGCAAGGATATTTGGAGTAGTAATTTAGGTAAAGTAGGTTTAACCCTTTACACCTGGCCTTTCAAAGGGGTTTTAGTTACAGCAGTTGAGGTGTGAGGTGTCTGGCTCTGTCTTTTGCTAAAAATAGCAAAAAAAAGTCTCCAGAGGGTTTTCTGCTCTGTGGTTTGGTGAGGAGGGCTGGATGAGACACTGAGCTTGTAGATGTTGGCCCTGAGACTGGTGATTCCTGCTGGCCTGCTTGGAAAAGCAGCCTTGGCCAGGCAGAATCCTGATTCCTCCAAGCCAGTGCTGTAGAGAGTGACACTTCTTCCTTCAGCACTTGCTTTTGGCACTGACAATCGTGGGCCTGGATTTGCTGAACTGTTGTTTTTAAACCATTTTATCCTTGAGCTCTTGGGAGATGCAGCCTCTCTGTCCCCACCTCGCCCTGCCAGCACAAAGAGCTGGGAAGGAGATTTCCTGGCAAGCCAAACTTTGCCTGGAGAAGTGAGGTTGATTGGAGCCCCTGGGCTGGATTCCTCAGCTCCTGGGAGCCATCTCCAGCTTCCCCTCCCCTTGTGGAGAGGAAGCATTTAATACGAGCACAAACCCATGTGAGACCAGGAGTGTAATTCCAACCTGTCAGCCACCGCCAGAGAAATAATTGGAACCCCTGGACTATGACAAGTGAGCTCTCAGGAAGGTGTAAAGTCTCTGGGTGACATGAAAATCTAGCCTCTTGGGTCCTGCAGTGATGGCAGAGGAAACGGGCCTTAAATTCTGTGTGAGTGGGATTTTTGCAAGTGCTTGTTTTTACCTCTGCCGAAATCCTGAGGGGGAGGTGACAGTCACATTCCCTGCTGTGCCTACAGCACCGTCGCTTCGCCTTGGCTCATCTCAGAGGATTATTTAGGCAAGGCTATGTACTCAATCATAATTAAGTCAGCCTGAAATCCTCTTGTTTACTGAGGCATCTAATTGTGATTTTGTCCATGGAGGAGCCCCTAACAGCTGCGATGTTTTTCTGGCTGTGATTTTGTGTCCTGTGTGGATTTGCTGGGGGGGGCTGTGTGTGCTCAGCATCAGCAGGAGGGAGGATATGGAGGATGTAGTATTTTTGCACAGACTCGTGTCCCTGATCTCTGTAAAATACTCCTGCAGCCCCCCAGTACTTTTGGGGAGGGCTGAGGAAGGGTCAGAGTTGTTGGAGCAGATATTTTCTGTTTGTCTGTGTAGCCGCTAAGTGCTTGCTTAGCCTCTTCCCCCAACCCAACTAATGGCAAGGAGCTTGGAGGGATTTGTAGAATGAAAAGTGGAAAAATTCATGAACTTCATCTACTTGGGTAAGTTGGGGGATAAAAGCAGAACTAAAAAAGGCTGTAACTTTGGAGGCCAGTGAACGTGGTCTTCTACATTTTATATTTTTTTACCTTTTGTAACTCAAGTCTTTAGCAGCCTTGTACTGGAAGGAGGCCTGCAGGAGGGCTGGAGAGGGACTTTTTGCAAGGGCATGGAGTGACAGGAGAAGGGGGAATGGCATTAAGCTGAAAGAGGAGGATTTGGTTTTGGGAACAAGTTCTTCCTGTGAGGGTGGTGAGGCCTCAGGTGCCCAGAGAAGCTGTGGCTGCCCCTGGATCCCTGGAAGTGCCCAAGGCCAGGTTGGACAGGGCTTGGAGCCACCTGGGATAGTGGGAGGTGTCCCTGCCCATGGCAGGGGGTGGCACTGGCTGAGCTTTAAGGTCCCTTCCAACCCAAACCATTCTGGGATGTCTCTGGTGCAGCCCAGCTTGAGTCTGAGGGTAGGAGAGCAGAGAGGAAAGCTCAGAGGAGGATCAGCCCTACAGAAGGAGCAGCTTTCCCCACAGTTCCCCACTGGTGAGGTTTCGCTGACATCCCCATACCTTTACCCTCTTTTTAACACTCACACACACAAGAAACAAGTGCATGAGGGAATGGGGGGGCGTCTCACACAGAACCCTCGTGCCCTGTGGGATGAGTTAGGCAGTGCTTTCCTCCTCTGCACACTCACAGGTGCTTGGAGCAACCTCTGTGCCCCAGAGCCCCCTCCCTCCTGCCCCAGGAGCAGCCGCGCTCCTCCTTCCCTGGAAGATGAGGCACCTCGAGCATCCTCCTCCCCGTGCTCACTGCAGCATGATAAGTAAACATCCCAGTCTGAGGCTGTTGTGATTCTCTGGCTGACTCATGCCTTCAGGAATCTCTTTCTGGGGGGAAAAATTAAATTGCTTTTCGAGTGCATCTGGCTTTGATGTCCAGCTCTGCCACCAAATATGGTTGAAGCGCAGAGATTTTTCGGAAATGCTTAAAATGCAGATGTTTTGCTGGTGTCTGCTGGCAAAACATCTGTCTTCTCATCCTGATTGTTCGGGTTGGAGTTGAAATTGTCCTGAAGTTCGAAAAGTCCTACAGGTGTATTGACAAATTGCAACAGAATTGACTTAAATAGCTGAAATATGAGATGATGCAGTCACTGATGAAGGAGCTGATCGTCTTTTGTGCCCCAAACCCCAGTGATTGTTGTGCCCAGGGTATTCCTTCCAAAGGAAGATTCCCTTAATTATTTTGTTAGTGGTTCTGATTTTCCAGGTGCTGCAAACAGGTGAGTCCCAGGAGAGAAGGCAAAGCTGTGTGTAGTCTATTAAAGGAGTACTGTAGTGTCAAGTCCTTTCTAAAGCACTCATTTTTATCAGTTTCCACATAAACCAGCCAAAGGAAGAGCTCCCTGCTGCTTTAAGATGATCTGTTGGTGTAAATTTTGTGTCTGTGATTTTTATTCCCACCCCCTCACACTCCCTAGCAGAGGTTATAAGTCTTCTGTGTCTGGTTCTGCAACAAATACATGAAATGTTTTACTTGAGGCAGCTGGGGTTGTTATTACTGCATAAAGGTGCATTTGATTTTCAGAGTGGCTTGTGTGCTCTGAGAATAACAGGAAAAAATCTGACAGGTGCCTCATTTGTAAGTGTTGCCTACCCTGACGCTTTCCATAAGGAAGGAGTTGTGAGGACTGGGAGGCTGAGAGTCAATAGCAGCTGTCACAGATTCCTGACGAGCTCCTCACTGCCTGTGGTGAGCAGCGGATCCTATCAGCAATCCCACTGCACCTTGCGGGCCCCCAAACTAGGAATAACAGGCAAAATGTTGGATTTTTGGAACCCTTTCCCAGGGTTTTTATTGTCTTTTAATGGGCAGAAATTATGGCTCGGTTATGTGGATTTATTGAAGCTTTTTCCCTGTTGATGGAGTTTGAGGTGCAGACAGCCTGAATTCCCTCACATCTGCTTGAGGTCTCCCTTTCCTGTGGCAATGCCAAGGAAGAAGCACTTTCTGGGGATCTTTTTTCAGAGGCTTTACGTGGATTTGTGGGAATTTTTGGGCTGGCATCTAAAGGAAAAGTGTGTGTGGAGGGATGGGAAAGGGACCTCTGATGTGTTTAACCCCAGGGCATCCAAGGCCTGATCCTTCCCAGTGGATCTTCAGCTCCCTCACCTGCAAAACAGGGATGCAGATAGGAATGGGAGGGGGAAAAGGGAAGGAAGGGAGGAAAACAGAGTGGTCTGGGGGATTTTCTCCTTTACAATGCTGTGAGGATATAAATTGAATCACGGGCGAGTTTATTTTTATTATCATGACAAGATGGGATTTGAATGCCCTATTCAAAACGAGCCCTCTCGCTCCTATCAGGGTTGAATAAGGAGCTTAATCTCTTTAACAATGCATGAGCCTTTACACTGACACAGCACTTCCTTCCTTTCTTCAGCTGCACGACTTTCTCAGTATTGGCAAGGGGATTTCTGATGACATTGCACGAAGATTCCCAGTGTACGCGCTGGACTTCACCGATGGTACGTTGGCCAATGTTTATGGAAGTGCTGTCCCGATTTGGGATTTTTTTTGGTGATGTGATGTCCTGTTTACAGCGTGCATTCAGTGTGTGCTTTGATATGTGTAACAGCTCTCCTGTCCCTTGTTTAAAAAGCGTTTTGACAAAAGCCTGTGAATGGGCAGCGTGGAGCACTGGAGATGAGGCTCCTGCAGCGCTCCCTTAATGAAGGTGCTGGCTGTGTGCGGATGAGGGGTTTTAATTTTTATTAAGCAGTGATTAAATGGATCGATTATTGCCGTGTGTAGACTCAGATCAACTCCTTGCAATCTAATTAGTCAGCACTGGCCTGATAGGCCCTTTCTGCTGCCTCTGCAAGCAGGCTCAACACTAATTATAGTGATGCTGTGGGAGTTGGGAATGCTTCAACAAAATGTGAGCTGCGGTAATTTCAGCCCGGTGTTGTGAAAAACAGGATACAGCTCGTCCGCTGCCACCGGATCACAGGAGCAGCACGCAGTGTTTGTAGTCAGCCTCAGCTTTCGGGCTCGATGCAGCTCCCTCAGCGGCCTTGGGGGTTTTAAGAGTTGTTTTCTCCCTTTTTCACTTGCAGACTTTCACTTTCTTGAAGGCTGGGAGGAATCTTCAGGGCAAAGCAGGATTGCAGAGCCCCAGCCTGACATCCACACGTGTTTCTTGCAGCTTGTTGGGGAGCTGGTTAATAGAGTCAATATCATACGCAGGAAGTTTGGATGAAATAGAGAATTAAAGTGTAGGCAGGGACAACCTTAGAGATTTATCCGATAAATCAGGAATTTATCCCTTCCTGCTGTTAAGTCCACCTTAGCTCCAAGCCTGTGACCCAGCCTTCCTCAGTGCACGAGTGCTGGGAAGGCTCGTGAGATGAGGGTGATCTTCCTTGGATGAGGCATTAAAAAACCAAGATGCCCACCCAAACCCCAGCTTTCAGAGTCTTCTGTCACAAAGCCACCTTCCACAGGCAGCTTAAGCTCCAGAGAAGCACGGCCAAGGCTGTGGATGTGTGTCCTCACTCCCTTTCCACGAGGATGGTCACCACCAGCAGAGGAACGTGGATGAGATGCTGGCCTAGCACAGGGCGTGGGTGCTGGGTGCTTTCTCCAGGTGCTTTGGCACTGCTGGGATGAAACTATTTTCAGGAGACTCGGTGTGATGGGAGGGCTGATGCTGGTTTCTCTGGGGATTTGAGGTTGTGTTGAGGAGGAAGTGGGATATAAAATGATTTTCAGGGGAGCAGCAAGGAATCTGATAAAACAGAAACAATCATTTTTGGCATGTGCATCACTGGCATCAGCTCTGGCAGGGGACTTCAGCTCCTAATCTGGACACTTCATGCCTTTGGCTGTTGCTTTCTAGAGCTGTCAAAGGCTTATTTTTCATTACAAAGGGATATTGAAGCACCTGGGAACTGCTGCAGAAGCACCTGTGGGGATCCATGCTCACCTCAAGACAGAGCAGTGTCTACTGTGCCTGTGTGAGCACAGCAGGCACAAAACCATCAGATTTTGGTCCTGCAGCCAATTCTGGCTGTCAGCAGATTTGGAAATGTCCTTCAGGGTCCATGCTGTGGCTCTGACTGCATCCAGTTGACCCCGTGGTGCCTCAGTTGACCCTGTGGGTGCTGCCTCAGCCCTGGGCTCTTGGCTGCAAGCTCTGCAAGCTTCGCATCCATTGGTGTACAGAATGGGCATAAAATTGGGATCAAATGCATCTACAGGTTAAAAAGTGTCAGTGTTTTGTTGTACAGCTTCTGGAGAGTGGAAAAGAGCAGAAAAGAGCCCAGTGAAACTCCAGAACTACTTCAGCTCAAATGGGAGGTTCTCACCTCAGGAGCAGTTGAGCCCTTTCAGTAGGATATGGGGAAAAGGGGATTTTTCCAAAAATCTGTATAGTCGTATGGCCATTTCTTCCCAGAAACCAGAAATGAGGATGAATTCTTTAAGGAACTGCTTGAAATGAAAAGCAGATGGAGCATGAAGCATCTGCCATAAACCACTGAGACCGAAGGTGATCAGGAATGTGGAATTCCTGGAGCATCTCAAAGCAGTGGCGCATCAGAGCATGAGGGATTTGAACCATCCGAGTATCTGCACTCCAGACAGCCACATGTGCACCATCAAAGGGCTCTGAATTACAAAGATACTGGGTTTTGAATGGTTGGAGTCTCTAAATCCTCGATCTGAGAAGCATCCCGGGGTTTGGGGTTAGACAGATAAACCCATCAAGGGCAGGGTGATAAATAATGAGGCTTTTGTAGGACCAGCAGATCTTTGGCCGGTCGGAGTTTTGTGGGATTGGTCCTCTTCACACACTGCACAAATTATCCCTACAGGAATAGTCTTTCTCTTTTTTTCCCCCCTTTTACTCCAGGTTATGAACTTGTCAACTTTGTTTTGTGGCAAAGTCTTGTGCGTTTTACTGAATGGGTCCGAGGCTCAAGGAAGAGTTTTCTAAACTTTTGCTGCAGGATTTTGGTGATAAAGATGGCTTGCAATGGATGTCTTCCAGCAGGAGCCTCTGAATATGAATAATTGGGTTGTGTTGAGCCTGAGAACACCTGTAGTTTTCCTTTAAACTGGAATTTTCTCCATTTGGCACGTAACTGTGACCTTTGTGTGGGATTCTGTCTTAAAAAACAGAGTGACTCAACTTCATCCTGATCCTGTCAAATTGGCTCAAAGCACTCGTGTCAGTTTTATTACTCTTCAAGACTCAAACTGTAGGAGCTTCCAGAAATTTCTTTATATTGAGGCTGCTTTGAGTGAAGGAAGGGATTCTCCCTGGACTCAGATACAAGATTGCTGAAGCTCCTAAAATTTGCTGTCCTCATTCTTCAGTGTTATTTTTCTGGAACAACACAGAGGAACAAACACAAGTGCAGTGCCTGAAGTGCCCAGTGGGAAATTTGAGGTGCCTGAGATTTTTTTGGTGAGCTTTGATGCTGTGTTCTTACATATCCGTATCCCTTCACCTCCCGGGGAGAGAAAATGAAGGAAAAAGAGGAGAACTGAGGTTTATTCTCTTTCTCCCTGTTTTTCTGGGCCTGTGTCTTTGGTACATGGCTGTGGTAGGTGGGTAGTTCAGCTGGAAGTGTGGATTCCTCCCTGTCCTTGGTCCTGCAGAGGGTCCCCAAGCTCCTGAGGCCTGCTTGCAGCATCCTTGGGATTTGCTGTGGTGTTTCTCAGGAGGGAGATCTCCAAAGCTCCCTGCAATGTGGGCTTGCTGAGATGGAAGGCTTGAAAACATTGGGAAAATGGGATTTGAAAGAGAACTTTTGTCTTGCTGGCTGTCTTAAGGTAGCTCAGAGCTTAACCCTTGATCTGAACCAAGAGCTGAAACATTGCCCATGGGTTGGCTTTGACATGTGCCAAGTCCCCATCAGCTTTCCTGCCTTGGCCACTTTGTCTGGCAGGATTCCATTCCTGATGAAGGAGGGGAAATAAAGGGATTGCAGAGAGGCTTTTCCCTTTCTTTTCCATGCCTCTCTGCCCTAGATCAGATATGAGGGAGCTCCTGCATCTCTCTGCAGCCCTTCATTCCTAAATATCACCTGGGCACCAAAGTTTAACATCCTGAACTTGTCATGATGCCCCAAAACATCCAGCCTGGGTTGCTTTGGGGTCTCTTTGTGTCCGTGGTGGATGGGAATGTTCTAAGGTTGCATAAAAGCATCGTGTTTTGTCTGTGGATGTTTCCTTCCAAGAGACCCAGGATTCCCTGGGAAATGGGCTGAAGGCAGCAAGATGGGAAGGGAAAGGTCTGAGCCTTGATCTGATTTTTTCATGCCTCTCTGCTCTCAGCATGTGCTTGGTTTCTGCTCCAAACTCCCTCAGTGGATTTCCTTTTCCAGTTAAGTTCTTATCCCACTCGTTCTGTGATTTTTACTCTTCGCAGGACTTCAGGGAAGATTCATCTTCACAACATTGGGCAGAGTCCAGCAGCCATCAAATAAATGAAAGCCCAGCTTGAGGGCATTAGGAGAAGTTTGTAAATCTGGGTTTTACAGTGTTTTCAATATTAAAAAGTGTTTTGTTTTTTTTAATTAGGGCTTTCATAGACTCATCCTTGCTGCTGAGCTGTGGGTCAGTGTAACTAAACTTGCTTTGCATGGGATATTTTAGAGAACTGGGAAGGAACATTAACAGCCAGTTCAGGGAATGTCCATCAGTTGTGATTTTGATTTAGTAAATGTACAGTTAATACACTTAAGGAGCTCTAAACACAGTTTGTGGGGCTGCTGGTCATTAACTTACTGCTGTGGAATCCCAAGCAAAGTGAGGCCAGCAATGCTGCAGTTTCCCCTGAAACTGTAACCTTGTCTGTACAAACCGTGACTTCTCAGAAATCCAGGCAGGTAAAATGGAACTGTCACGTTGATGCACATAATTGCTTCCCATTCCAGTGTGTGGCTGTGCCTTAATTTCAGGGGATTGCTCCTGTGACAGTCAGCCACTCACATTCCACAGCTGGACCGAGAGTTGATTTTCTGCTATAAATTTACATGGTGCAGGTGGAGCAACACCTTTTTCAGTGGCTTTATGAGCCTGTCACAGATGAAATGCCATCATAAAGCAGCCCACCTTCTTCTGAATGAAGCCATGGCAGTCCATGGGCAGCAAAACATCCTGGAAATGTTTCACCAGATGTTGGTTTCAAAAAGACAGAAAGGTAAATTGTGGTTAACGCTGGATTTCAGTGTCTGTGGCAGGTGGATCTGTACAAGGAGAGGCAGTGTTTGGTCATGACTGCAATTAAAGAGTGAGCAATCAGCTCTGGGAAAGAGTGTGTTTCATCTGGTGTAATTATTGTCTCCATTACAAAATTAATTTCGCTGCCCACCTGAAGGATTCTTGATCCTAGAATCTTATCTGGCTGATTATGGATTAAAGAAAGTGCTGGAAGTCTTGGGCCTGGCCAGGATGAATCACAGAATCACTGAAGTTGGAAAAAACCTCCAAGACTGAGTCCATGCTGTGCCCAATCCCCACCTTGTCACCCAGCCCAGAGCACTGAGTGCCACCTCCAGTCCTTCCTTGGATGCCTCCAGCTATGGGGACTCCACCACCCACCTGGGAAGCCCCTTCCAGTGTTTAGCAACCCTTTCCATGAGGAAATTCCTCCTGATGTCCATCTGAACCTCCCCTGGTGCAGCTTGAGGCCGTGTCCTTATGAGGCATAAGGACCTCCATGACCAGCAAGGGCTCCTTGGCCAGGACCGAGACTGAAAATGAGCTTTTGTGATGCCCTTCAAGGTTTCTTCCTTCTGCCCTCTCATCCTATAATTTAACTCCCTGAACCTTTTTAAAAAAAGATACTGTTTGTTTCTCTGGACCTGGTTGATCTTTTAGGAATGATTTCAAAGCTTCCATGCATTGTAACCCCTGATCTTTCATACTGGAAAGACTCCTTTGTCCAAAAAGCAGTATTGTGGAGTGACAGAGGATCCTCTGAACCAGGGTGTGACCGTGTCTGCTCATGAAACCACCCCTCAGTCCCGTTTGTCCTGCCAAATCCTTCCTTTTCTCTAAAGGTCTCGGGCAGTTTGGAGCGTGAGGTAGGAGCCTGCAGCTGTTGGACTCGGAATCACGGGAAGTCTTCATCTGTGAGAATTCAATTCCAGGCCCTTTGGGTTGCCAGGAGTGGTCAGGAATGTGACCCGTGGTTTCTGAATCTTCCCAGTAAACTGAAAGGAATTTGCCTGGGAACAGCTGGTCCGATGACTCCCAAAAGGTCAAGCTCATATTTGCATGCTTGAGATGTCTCTTGTCAGGTTTTAGCCTGGAGTTTGAGGATGCTGAGCCTCAGAATTGCTGTTTGTGCCTGTTCCTCTCCTGTCTGCAAGCAGGCACCTCACAAGGTGTCCTTTATTCGTGTGGCTGCCTGTTCATTGCACATCACCTTTGATTTTTGGGTTTTTACACCCTCCTCCCATCCTTATCTCTGCCCTGCAAATGGTGCAGAAAGCAGATGTTAGATAAGATCCCAAAGTCATTGAGAGATTTTTGTTCTTTTCATTGCAGTGATAGGGATTTGCAGTGTGGCACCAATAACCTTTAAAGCCAAACCCTCCCTTATCTGATCCAACTCATTGGATTTTACCTCTCTCAGCAAGGGACTGATGCTGCAAAAGCTTAGCTGGGAGTTTGGGAGCTCAGGGCAGATTCCTGTGTGGGAATTCTCTGCTCTGGAGCCTTCCAGAAGGGGAATTGGACAGCTCCAAGCTCTTCCAGCTGTCTCAGAGGAAGAGCACCATCAAGGATGGTGGCACAGGCAGGCTGAAGGCTGAAGAGACTTTCTCCAGTGCATCCTCTCTGTTCTGTGGAAAAACTTGTGTTCTCCTGGAGCAATATCAGCTGTTGTCATCTCATCCTTTCTCCTGCGCATCCCCAGTGAGCTCATATCACACATCAGCCTGAAAACAGGAAGGGGAAGGGAAGCTACTTCAGAGGCTCTTAAATTCATATTCTGACACTTTAATTCTCTTTCTGGCTGCTTTGTGGTTTGGCCTGGTGTGTTTTTTCCGACGGAGATGAGAGGGGTGAGTGGATGGAAAAGAGAGAAGCTGTTCTTCCAGCAGGGCCCGTTAAAGCAAATCTCAGCGTAGCCATTCCTGACCTCTGGGGCTGTTCGTTTTTGTGTCCTGCTGCCATTTTTTTAGCTCAGGGTGGCGTATTACTGATTCAAACCTACAGCCTTAGGCTTCTCTCTGGGGAAAAATGACGTGCTTCATGTTTTCCTGCCCAAGACAAGAGTAGGCAAGACGAGATCATCATGAAGCTCATTCGGGGCACTGTCCAGAATGCCTGAAAAGTTGGTATTAAAGAGGCAGGGGGTGGGGGTTTATGAACCCTAAACTTACAGTTTCTGCCTTGATCCTCTTCCAAGCTTTGGGGGCTGGCAAAACTGAGCAAAAGGCTTCTTGTATTTCCCGTTTCGATGATGTCCAAAATGTCTGGTGGCAGTTTTGGTGCTACTTCTGGTCCTAGATGAACAAAAGTGTGGGTTGTGCAGAGTCAAATATTAACAATTCCGTTGCATGTTAATAAAGTGCGGACTTAATTTCTACTTCTGCTTCTCAAAATGAATTAATGGTGCCTGTGGCTGATGTGAGGAGGCTTTCAGTGCTTTACTGACATGATTTTGGTTGTGGTTTGCCCCAGGTATTATTGGGAACAACAAAGCTATAGGAAAATACATCACGACCATGATCTTTCTGTACTTTGCCTGCCTCCTTCCATCCATTGCCTTTGGGTCCCTCAATGATGAAAATACCCGAGGAGCTATTGGTGAGTTCATGAGTTTTGTGCTTCTTAAATTTCTCAGTTTTGTGCATCTGATTTTGTGCATTTGATTCCATGTATTCAAAATGTAGTTCTGGTCACAGGAAGTTCTGGTAGTTTTTATTTACAGGGGGAAAAGAAACCCAAAACCACGACTGAAGGATTGTTTTCTAATTAAGTTCATTACTTCTGTAGAAATCCAGAAAAACTGAATGCTGCTTTGGGTGGAGTCATCTGACGTGGACTGATACTGATGTATGCTACTGTATTTTTGAATTATGCTGACTTTATGTAATTATCTCCACCTTTTTCTTGGTACAAGCTTCTGCTTTTGACCTGGATTTGATTGCCAATATTCAAACCCCTGGGATAGAGCTAAACATCATCCTTTATCCCAGTTGTAGAAGCAGTTCATGCTGTTGTCACAGTTTAATTCCTGCCCTGAAGGCCTCCACAACCACTAGTTATGTCTTACAGCTGCTTCAAATAAAATACATATATTAAAAATGTATGTATAAAATATAACAATACATAGAAAAAGTCCACCAATTAGCTGAACGTCTGGGAGCCT
This sequence comes from Machaerirhynchus nigripectus, assembly GCA_013397975.1. Taxonomy (NCBI): domain Eukaryota; kingdom Metazoa; phylum Chordata; class Aves; order Passeriformes; family Dicruridae; genus Machaerirhynchus; species Machaerirhynchus nigripectus. Next base: position 1,768,092 of record VZRQ01002785.1, on the reverse strand, counting down.
AAATTGTGGGTACAAATAAAGGCTCACTCTTTGATTTCACAGTGTGTTACCTCTGTATCCTTTAAACATTTCTCCTGCTCGTCAGTGGTTGGTTTCTGTGCCCTGTGAATGCTCCTGGATCAGGGAGGGACTGACCCAAATCCCTGGTTTTGTTTCCACCCTCCCCAATTCCAGATGTGCGGAAGACAATCTTCGGGCAGTGCATTGGAGGGCTGCTCTACGCCCTCTTCTCGGGGCAGCCCCTGGTTGTGCTCCTGACCACAGCTCCCCTGGCCCTCTACATCAATGGTGAGTCTGCTGTGGGTCTGCACCAGGGGATTGATGGGTTGGAGCTCTGCGTGAGAGCTTTGCAGTCCTGGTAGAGCTTGAGTATTTTTGATAAATTGATATTTAAGGGCTGCTATCAGGGAAGGGTTCTCGTGGGGCACTGGAACAGGCTCCCCTGGGAAGTGACAGGGCACAAAGTCAAGGAACGCTTGGACAAGGCTCTCAGGCACATCGTGGGGTTGCTGGCATGTCCTATGCAGTGCCAGGAGCTGGATTGATGATCCTGGGGGGTCCCTTCCAGCTCGGGATGTTCTGGGATTCTCCAAAACCTGAATCAAATTCCTCTCCTTTCCATCACCATCAGACTCAGAATATCCTGAGTTAGAAGGGACCCACAGGGATCGTCGAGACCAACTCCTGGTTTAGTTCAAGTTGTTTTTCTAAAAAAATAATTTTGGAGAGAAAAAAATTTCATGAAAATAAGCATTTCTTGAGCTTTAGTGAGGAAATCTGGTTCATTAAAGGTTTTCACATGTGGCTGCATTCAACCAGCTTGAGACAAAGATTTTTTTGGGTTAGCTTGTTGAGGGTTTCTTAAAATTGATGTTTTAAAGTGCGGTCAGCATCTTTTCAGGTACTACAAGCTGATCTTAGTGAACCAGAGGTCAGCCAAAGGAACAGGCTCAGTGTCTGTGGGGATAATCAGAGGATGGGCTGTGACCAGCTGGAAAGAGCAGCTATGAGCCCTTGCTCAACAGCATCCCAAAATGTCAGTGAGAGCAAATTCCAACAGCTTTCATGGCCTCCATCCCTGGGAAAAATGCTTTGAGCAGTGGGGGACAATATTTTTCCAAGTGTCTCTCTCCATTTCTAGTGATGGAAGGGGAGAACAGTTTGTGCTGATCCCACGTCCCTCTGGAAGTGCAGGAATATGGATTTAATGGTATCTGTAATAAATGCCTTGGGGTGAAGGCCTGAAATTGGTTCTTTTTGGCACGGAGCAGATGGGAATCACTGGGTGGTAGTGGCAGGAGTCGATTGTGACACATGAATGCTTCACTTCTGCAGTCATCCGAGGAATCTGTGACGACTACAACTTGGATTTCAGCGCTTTCTATGCCTGGATTGGACTGTGGAACAGCTTTTTCCTTGTGATCTACTCCCTCTTTAATTTCAGCCTTCTGATGAAGCTCTTTAAAAGGTAGCTATTTGCAAGAAGTCATGTTTTGATCAGATTATTCTTCAAATGGAAAAATTGCACATTCCACAAGCTCCTTAATTGCGAACTTGCTGCAAAATGCATTTTGTGAGATGAGGCAAGTATCACTTTGGTTTATTGTTCCAGCTTGAAAGAAGTTCTCTGATTTGCTGGGTTTTATTTCTAAGTTGGAGCCTAACTCAAATTGGTGCATTTTCATGTAAATTGACGAATATGCTGATTTTTCTTTGAACAGAGTTGAAAGCACCTCTATTAATTCCTGGGCTTTTTCCACAGGTCAACAGAAGAAATAATTGCACTTTTTATATCCATCACATTTGTGCTTGATGCCATCAAAGGCATTATTAAAGGTAAGTCTCGCTACAGTGTTTTTCAGAGCAGATCTCTGCTTTGCTGCCTTGTCAAAGGCAAGCACAAGGCTGCAAAAACGTGTGATGTTTGCTTGTTCTGTGTTCATTCAAAGTCTTCAGGGAAAAAAAGAGTGTGTGAGATGGAAGCAGCTCTTTGTCAGCAGTTTACCTGGGTGTGCAGAATTTTTAGCTGCTCTAATTTCAGCTGGTTGAGACAGAATTGGTTTCTAAACTGTCACCAAATGGAGGAACTGTGATGTTGTTGATGTGGGAGCCTTCTCCTGATACCAGTTCGGTTTTGAATGGTCCTGGCAAAAAAAAAAAGTCCAATTTAAATTCAGTGTATGGAGTCTTTTTTCCTTGACACATTATCCAGACTCTTTGGAGGGGAGTTAAAAGATGGGTTGAGATTTCCTGTTTTTCCCTAAGCTCTGAGACCCTTCTTTAGTGACAGTACAAGGACTGCAGTGCCTCCAGCACGTTCCTAAAGCTCCTCTGCCCTGTCCAGCCACTTGGTTTTCCCATTTCTGGGTTAAACTCTAAGCCTCCATGAAGAGCCTTGGGGTTTAACAGATTCCTCTGACAGTTCTTTCCCTCCCCACCAGCACTGGCAGGAGGTATTTGAGAAGGTGAATCATGGTAGCAGAAATCCCATGTGAGTGGCAGCCTTTCTGTTCATCCAGTGGGGAGTTGGCCAGTACCCCATTCCTTGATTTTCATGGCCTATTGTCCACCATCCCGAGGTTTGGGCCATCCTTTGAAATCCTTCAGGGTATACCCAAGCACACTCCTTGTTTTTCAGACACTCAGGCTTGCAAGGGAATGCTTTCCAAGAGATTTGACACTGCAGGGCAGTTTGAAGTGAGATACTTTCTCGCTTCACCGGGAATCCCTAATTTGCCTGGTGTGCTTTGATTGTGCAATCAGAGGGGTTTTTTCTCTGCAGAGCACCTGCATCTTTTAAATATCCTGCTTAGAGCTTGGTGAGGGAGAAGCTGTTCTGAGGTAGTTGTTGACTGTGGCTGTGAGCTTTGCTCAGTGCCCTGTCCTGGGGGCATGGGACAGTCTCCTTGTGGCACTCAGGTGGTCCTGAACAGAATATTCAGCTGCTCTGCAGAAATCAGCAAATATTCACAAAGTTTCTGTAGCCCAGAGCTGATCTCCCATAGCAGGGGTGTTGGGTGCAGATTAAAAGTGCAGGAAGCATCCACTGGCCAGAGTTTCAGGAATGTGCAAGTAAATCCTCAGATTATTGCAGTGGGAACAGGAGAAGATCCTGTAAAAAAGGGGCAGTGGCCCTACTGACAGAAACCGGGTTTAGATTGGATATTAGGGAGAAATGCTTCCCTGTGAGGATGGGGAGGCCCTGGCACAGGGTGCCCAGAGCAGCTGTGGCTGCCCCTGGATCCCTGGAAGTGTCCAAGGCCAGGCTGGACTGGGCTTGGAGCAACCTCTGGGCTAGTGGAAGATGTCCCTGCCCATGGCAGGGGGTGGAAATGGATGATCTGAAAGGTCCCTTCAACCCAAACCATTCTGGGATTTTATGTGTGATTAGTGAACCAGTTGAATTCTCTTTGTACTTGTGAAGAGATGAATTTATAGGAATGATGGTAATAAAGTCACACCAACACTCCCTTGGCAGCTCATGTTGACTTCAGCTGCATCTGGAAGCGTTCAGGGCATCCATAGATGAGACCAAAGCTGTTCCCAGACGCAGGAGGGCACCGGTGCTGGCAGCCGCAGCCTTTATCCTTCACCCTTTAGAGCCTGTATTTAAAAACACGACACCAGTGCAACTCATGGCTGCAGGCTCATCTCTGTTCTTCCCCTCCTGTTTTTGAGGAGGTGATGGTTTCCTGCTGCCACCTCCTCCTCCCACTCTAAATTTTGCTTGAGCAGTTCGGTAGGAAGTGAAAGCTGGTGTTTTCCCCATGCTGTTTAAAAGTGTCCTGGTAATGCCTTAACCAGCTGGCAGCAGCTCTGGGCTTCCTGAGTGCCAGGGGACAATGCCACCTCTGCCCAGATGTTTTCCCAGCCTCTTCATAGCCTTGATTTTTTGCAAGGTACACGTGCAGGAAAGGAGGGGGAGGGACCTGCCCTGCAGAGGAACCAAAGCCGTGAGCGGTCACGCCGTCCCGGTGACACTTTGTTTTCACTGCCTGGCCCGGCCACCGAGGCTGTGTTTGTTTGATCTTGACATCTGCACTGGGCAGGAAATGGTGGTGAGCAGGCAGAGGAAAACAAAGCCAGCTCATGTTGTTGGAGGCTGGAGAAGGGCTCGGCTTCAGCCAGGGCACCCCTGGCTCCGCTGCTCTCTCTGGATGTTGGCAGCGAGGTTCACCGAGCTCTGGTGTGAAAACAAACTAGAAATGTTCAGGAATCAAATCCTTCCCAGCAAGGTGGTACAGGATGAAGGCCTCCTCTACCCATCTTGGCATGTTCTCGTTGCTTTAATTAAAATACAAGAGTAAAGCAAGTTTTTGTCCTCTATCCGGGAGGGACTGGAGCAATCCTGCCTGGGTTGGTGCATATAAATTGAATTGCAGCCTCAGAGATGGAGCATGCAAGTGATGTAGTCAAGCTGAGCACCAAAGATCAGCCCTAAATATATTATTGCAATATAGCCACGTGTGGGAGCTTGAGAAAATCTGCAAGACACAAAACAAAGCCACTTGTTTCTTACTCATTGCAGTCCGGATCTTAATCCAGAGGAATGCAAATACATTGTGCACAGTTCCCGGGTTGTTTGTGCTGCTGGTTTCTCAGATGTGTCTCTAGGACTCAGTAGCACTTAGGGTGAACAGGCTTTTCCCCCTGGCCAGCTGTGAATTCCCAGGAAACGCTGCCAGAATCATTTTTGTCAGGACAAAAATCATCCTTTGGCGTTCAGAGCCGGAAAGCGCAAATCCTCCCTCAGGCAGTTCTGTGCCAGGCTGTGGGTGCCGGCAGTGCCCTGGGCCCCATTTCCCTGTTTGCAGAGCAGGTGTGTGTGTCCTGCCAGGGCTGGGGCAGCTGGAGCACGGAGGGAGGAAATGGAGAGGACAGAGCCTCTTCTGTAGCACGCGATGGGGAACACATGGTGCTGACCGAGGTCAGGATGGGATTGCTCCTCACTGGGGGAACCTTTCTGCTGCTTTAAGGGGATCTCCTCGCTCCTGGCTGCTCTTGGTGCAGTTTGAGAGGTTAACCTTTGAGCTGTAAGCCTTCTGTGATGTTTATGTACAGACGTACTGAATGTGAGGCAGTCTTGTCTCTTGTGGCCTACATGCCATGCTGACCTCACCCACTTGTGGAATGCCCACACTCCTTTTAAATCACCTTTAAATCCTTTTAAAGGTGGTACAGGAAAGATCATTACTGCATTTAAAATGGCTTCATGGCTGAACCTGGGGCATTTTACACTGGGGTGAGCTCCAAACCAGCAGTAACACAACCTGGGCTTTGGCCAGGCTCAAGGTGGTTGCAAATACAGGTTGTGCTGCACAAGAATGTTCAAAGTTTGTTTTCAAATATTTAGAATTAAAATTTGTCTTCCTTGCTTTCCCTGTGGCTGCTGCTGATGGAAAAGCTGAAATGTTTGGGGCTTTCAGAACCTGGATTATTATTTGAGGATGAGGGAAATGTTAGGAGGTGCATCATAGCCTAAGCTGGAGGTGGTTGTGTTTTTGCCTAGAGAGGATGGTCTTGCCTTGAAGTTCTATGTGCAAAGTTTGAAGGGGCATTTTGACTAAAATGAAGAAAGTTAGAGGGACTGCAAAGCTCTGGCATGATGGTTTCCATCCTCCTGTATTTCCCATGGGTACAGGGAGGTGTGGAAGCTGCAGGTTGCTGTTTGAACACATATTGTGGGAATACCAAGGCAGCAAAGACCAATTCCCATCTCCTGGTTTTACTTGCTCCTCGTGACTCCTCAGGCTGTTGTTCCCCAAAGAAGTTAAATGATCCCAAAACCATGTTTATACACTTGGAGCCAGCCAATGCCATAGAAATGGGAACACAGTAAATGCTCAAGAGCAAGAGGGTCTTTACAAATGTCCATTCCTTACATAAATGCCTTTGAGCTCATCTAAAACATTTATAGACAGTTCCAGGGGCTTCACGGGGTGTTTTGCTCGTGCAGGTTTACTTCAGGTGCCCTGTAACTCTAATTTGCATTGTAAATTTAAATGTTCTGCCAGGTTCTGCACATCAGCAACACTTATCTCTAAAATCTGGACTAGCCTTGGAAGAAAAGTAATTACTGTACACTGTGTAATCCTCTTCAGGATCTGTGCAGCCAGGCTGCTCTCAGTGTTTCCAGAGAATCCTGATGGAATTTGTTTGCCAGGCTGCTGAAAGCAGGTGTCTATATAGAAACATTTATGTGTATATCTAAGAGCAGTGCTTCCAGTGTTGGGAACAAAACCACATAATTAGCACTGGAAGTCTTTACAGTGTTGCTTTGTGGGTTAATTTATCTCTTAGCTGTTAAAATAAGTGAAAAAACCAATTTGTGTAGCGCTGGCTTCATAAAAACAACAGCTCTAATTTCTTCTGCTGGGTTGAGAGGCAGAGCTATAAACCTGGTGAAGCATAACATTAATGCTGCATGATCAAGCAAGAAACCCACCTTATTTTACTTGCTTTGATTGTCACACTCCTCTCCTAACGCTTGCCTGTTGGTTGTTCGTGCAGTTTTTAAGAAATATTACCACCACGGGCACACAGGAGGCAGTTACTCGGGAAAACCACGGGCTGATGCTATCCCAGGCCTCGGCTTCAACACCACCTTCCTGATGAACTCCTCAGTGAGCGAGAACCAGACCTGCCCTCATGATGGGCACTACGGGCGCGAGACCGCCGTCCTCAGCCTCATGCTGATGTTGGGAACCCTCTGGCTCGGCCACACGCTCTATCAGTTTAAGAAAAGGTGAGGTTTTTGGAGCTCAGACTGCTGATGAGTTCATGTTCCCTCTGAGGGAATCATTACTAGCTCAGATCTTAATTCTGCAACCCAGGAAAATCAGGTGGAAGCCAAAGGCAGAGATGAACTTGGCAGGGCCACCTGGAAAATATTCCCAGCAGGACAGAATGTTTTGCTCAGTGGACGATGCCCTTCCGTCTTTGGTTTGGCCTCACAAATGACTTTCTAAAAAAGCTTTGGGTTCCCAATTCACTTTGGGATCCCTGTAACCCCCTCCAAACAGGCATTGAACCGTTTTGCTGGGCAGAAATTCCTTCCAGGTAGACCTGGAAGGTCTAATGGGAATGTACCTTCAGTGTGCTCTTGGGAGTCAAATGCCAGCTCTGATTTGGGGTTTGCTTCTGTTGCTCTTAAAACTCTTCATTTGAAATGGAGGTAGCAATTAAAAGTGAAGTGGAAATGAGACACAAATTGGTGCTTGAAGGCCTTTTTTTTTCTCGCTTGCATCTTATTTTCTTCTTTCTTTGTGTTTTGCTTTTGCATTCATCAACCTTCAAAGGCCGTAAGTTCCAGAAGATTTAAAGCTGAATGAAAGACTAATTCTTCACTCCAAGTATCTCTTCAGAATTGCCAGATGGGACTGAATTTTCACTTTTAAAGCATTAATGTTGTCTGGATTGAGCGATTGTCCCGACAGTGGGGTGTTGATGGGAATTTTTTGTCTTTTTTTGCAGCCCATATTTGCACGCGAGGGTACGCGAAATTCTGTCCGACTGTGCCTTACCCATTTCAGTCCTGACCTTCTCTGTTGTGGGTTCCTATATCTTCAAGGAAATTGAAAGTAAGTTCTGGTCTTGTTCTCTGGAATACTGGGGCTTATGAAAGAGAGAAGTGAAATCCTAGAAGGGTTTTGCTTAAAAAGTTACGTTCTTCCATATAATTTCACAAATACTGCGTGTACCTCCCACCAAGAGCTCAGGTTTCCTCGCTGTTAGATTTATGTCATTCAAAACCCTGATCAAATGAGGCTGGGGCAAGAAAAATTACCCAGACATGCCTTTTCAATGAGTTTGAGGTGTGTGTCACAATAAGGGAGATGAACAATTTCTGGCAAAGAACAAAGGGCAGAGCAATCAGCAGGCAGGAAGGGTTGTTGCCAGTCATATCAACATGGAGTTGGTCATCCCAGTTCGTCCTCTTTGTCTCCAGTTTGTTTTCCTAATTTAGGTGAAACGGTGCAGAGCATCTGGGCAGTTCTAAGTTCCACAAGGAAATCTAAAAATGAGACACCATTCATTGGCCAGATAGATCAACTTTTCCATATCAGGAAGCGATAATGGGGACAGGAATTGCATTGTCCTGCAGTGACGTGAGCGGGTGATGTGAGGAAATGTATGGAAACAAATAAGAAATGGCTTTTTTTTTTTAATTGCTATGGCCATTCCATCCAGTTGGATTGCAAAATGATGCGTGGCCATGTGTGATTTATCCCTAGCCATGGATTGCTTCCAGTGGCAGCAGAGTTTTGATATAGATTTTAGACTAAAATGCCTTGCACGGCTTGTTGGACATGACGAAGTTTTCAAAAGCCTCTGTGGGTTGATGAGCTGAACGTTATGGTGCTGGTTAGAAATAAGGTTTCCTCATCTAAAAACACCTTGCATCTGTGGAGAACAAGTTTGCCTCTTTTGTTTTGCTCAAATATCTGTAATGACTCGCTAGGACTAGCAGCGATCTGTCCCATCAGGATGGCAGCCAAGTCCTAAGTGGATGGAGGAGAAAAATAAACTAAACCAGCCAGATGGACCCATCTTCCATGGCCTCCAGGCTCCCACATGCCAGAGCATCATGCCTGCTTTACTGCTTGGCTCCCACTAGCTCACGGTGTGGGTAAAATGTTGGTGGTTGGACAAGAAGGAGCCTCCTAACATCCTTCCCCTCCTCTTTACAGTGTCCAAATTTAACTACAACGCCTCTGACAGCTTGTTTGTGCTGGCCCCCGTGCAGTCCCTGTCCATTGGGTCAGTGATGAGTGCCATGGGACTGGGGTTTCTCCTCTCCATGCTCTTCTTCATCGAGCAGAACATCGTCGCGTCCCTCGCCAACGCCCCGGAGAACAGGTAACGCCTTTGGTGCTGCTTTTCACCCTGTGGAGGGATGTCCTTGGGTCTGTCACCAGCACTGCCTTCCCAAAGCTTGTCTGAGCATCAGAGAATGTATCTGGGATGTGTTTTTAGGAATTCCTGTTGCCACAGATGGAAGTAACTCTGCTGCTTAACTCCTCACCATCCCCAAAACCCAGTTTTGTGGCAGCGATCCAAAACCACGAATCCTCAATGAGCTCATCACCTCCACCTGTTTCTTCTTTACCCTCTGCTCAACACCATCGTTTGTCCCCTGAAACTCCCAAAGCGTTTTTCAGGAAGAGTTTTGGGAGCCAAGAGGTGGCGCAGAGAACGTGAAGTGGATATTTTGTACGGTTTGAGGTCTTTGGATGCACCTCAGGATATTTAGGGAGTGTCTCACACATGTGGACACTTGCACTGCTCTTGCAGTACAGAGAATTTGTTGAAAATGAGAAGTCAATGACCTACATAAGTGTTGTAGCACAATGTGCTGCAGCTGAGCATCAGGAGTGTTTGGAGCTGGTAAATTCCAACTGAAAAGAGGTGGAAGTGCAATAAACCAATATGTCCAATGTCTGCTAAGTCTCACTTATGTGCAAACTTGAGATGTGGCACTATTAAAATATTCCCTCTGATGGTTTTGTGCCAACTGCAATCAGATGTGATGTCAAGAATGAACATGGATGACTTTTTTCCAGGGAACCTACCATGTCTCTGAGGATTTTTTGCTAATGTGATGCGTGGGAGGGTTCTCTCCTTGCATAATACCCATTAGCATTCTCCATGTTGTAGCTCGAGTGACACAGTATTAGGAGAGAGGAGACAAGCTCAAATTCAGCTACACTAATTTAGTTTCCTTTGACCACCTCTTATCTCTATTATATCCCTTTAAGTGTTGCATAAATCTGTATGTAAGTGGGTCATCTCTTGGCTAATATGAATTTCTTCTAAACTTTTGGTATTTTCCACTAGAATGTCTTTAAGGGATGTAAAATATTCTTTGGAGTTTTTCAGAGTGCTTTGGTACAGGGCTGAGCTGATGCTCATCAGGTATTGGGGCAGGGATTTTTAGAGGTGGAAAAACTAGGGCTTGACACCACCTGTTTGTGGTGCCATCACAGACACCTTCCACTATCTCAGGCTGCTCCAAGCCCCATTCAACCTGGTCTTGGACACTTCAGGGATCCAGGGGCAGCCACAGCTTCTCTGGCAACCTGTGCCAGGGCCTCACCACCCTCACAGGGAAGGATTATTTTCTGATATCCCATCTAAACCTACTCTCTGTCCATTTGAGTCCATTCCCCCTTGTCCTGTCACTCCAGGCCCTTGTAAAGTCTCTCTCCATCTTTCTTGTAGCTCCCTTCGGGTCCTGGAAGGCTGCAGTTAGGTCACTCCAAAGCCTTCTCTTCTCCAGGCTGAACAATCCCAGTTCTCTCAGCCTTTCCTCACAGCAGAGGTGCTCCATCCCTCTGATCATCTTGGTGACCTCCTCTGGATTCATTCCAACAGGCTGATGTCCTTAAAGCCTTCTGAAAAGAATGGGCAGGACAACAAACAATGACCCTGAGGGTGCTGAGGGTGCTGAAGGTGCCTTTGCTCAGAGAAAGCAGCACGTGAGCAGGGGCCGTATTTCCAAAGCGTGAGCCAGTGCAGGAAACGCCTTTGCAATCCCACCCTTCCTGCCAGCACCTTCCAGAGGCTTTGCAGGGTACAACCTACCTGACCCAGTCACCCCACGGCCTCCTCAGTCAATGCAAGGGGGCACTCCTGGAGGGACCAGGCTTTTTGTCCCCAAACTGAGCCCCACCCAAGACTTCTGCTGCCCAAACTATGGCTTTGATCTTCATGTGCTGGGTCAACTCTACCAGCTCCATGTGCCTCGTGTCCATGAGCATCTTGGATGGCTCCAGATCTGTGCTGAGGTGTTGAATGGAGCTTGTTTGGGTGGCACTGACACATCTAAGTGGTGCTCCCTTTCCAGCTGAGGGTGCCCAGAGAGAATTCAGTTGATCCCCTCACATTGTGTGAGGATGTCAAGTGCTCCAGTGGCAGAAATCCAGCCAGTGAGGGTTTAAAGTCTGAGGGCTGAATCCTTCCCCAGCCTTTTTTCTAAATTTTACTCATAATATCTCAGCAGTTGATACCAGATGGGATATTCAGGAAAGGGGCAGACCTTGCAAAAATTGGCAAGGTTCAAGTAGATGTGAGTTCAGTCTTAGTGCTGCTTTCTGCACAGTCCTGGCAAAGTGGGTGTGCTCAAGCTTCCTCAGTGAAGGCTGTCAGATTCCCCATCCCCTAAAAAATGAAACAGGGAGGCTCTGCAGCATTTGATGAACTTAGGAGCAAATCTCCTTGGCTGGCTGCCAGCCCTTTGGAATGTGTTGCCCAGAGAAGCTGTGGCTGTCCCATCCCTGGAAGTGTCCAAGGCCAGGCTAGGTGGGGTTTGGAGCAACCTGGGCTAGTGGAAGGCGTCCCTGCCCATGGCAGGGGGTTGGAACTGGATGACCTTTAAGGTCCCTTCCAACCCAAACCATTCTGTGATCCATTCCGTGATTCTCTGACTACCAAGGAGGAGCTGAAGTTTAATGAATTCCTGTCCCATTTTCTTATCATGCAGTAGCAATTACATAATTAGGGGATTACTGCAGCATACCGAGCACGTGTTCTGCTCGTGCGGAGGGAGAGAGATCAGGGTTACAGACAAGACAGATGGGAAACTTCAGTGTCAGTACTTTGACAACAAATCCTCAGGATTTTATCCGCTCCCTGTGTGGACTCTGCGAGCAAACACACGCGTGGATTTTGTGCGGACTCCGCAATAAATGTAGGAGAAAAACGCTGATGAAGTTCTCATGGGCTGTTATTTTAGTGGGCTGCCTTTCTGCTCAGAGCTGTTCTTTCCAGACGACGACAGCTTTGGCAGCAAACGACCACGTTTCACTACCCTTAGTGTCCACACCTAAAAGTGCTCGTGGTAATCCAGAGGTGTGAAATCTGTGTGTGCGTGTGAGAACACTGGAGTGTTCAGCAAGGGCAGCCTGTAGGGTTTGCACCGGGTGTAACTGCTGTCCCCAACCCCTCGTTCCAGGCTGGTGAAGGGCACAGCCTATCACTGGGACCTGCTGCTCGTGGCGCTGATCAACACGGGGCTGTCGGTCTTCGGCCTGCCCTGGATCCACGCGGCCTTCCCGCATTCCCCCATGCACGTCCGGGCCCTGGCCTACGTGGAGGAGAGGGTGGAGAGTGGACACATCTATGAGACGTAAGTGATCTCTTCGGATTCATTTGTGGCTTCCCAGTCCTTTGGGAGCAGTGGGTTGCAGGGTTGGGGAGCTGGCTGTTGTCTCCAAGATGTGTGAGATAGGAAGGCGATGGAGACATGCACCCAGTGAGCTTTGATTTGGCTTCATCCCCTTCACTCAAGTGCTCAGATTCGTTGTCTGGCCAGTGGCAGCATCCTACAGGGATCCCACCCCGTCCATTGCAAATTCTCCTCTGGAAAAGTCAGCCAAGGCCATTTTCAGTTTCATCCTTGTGGAAAGCTGAGGAGATGCTTTGGCCGGATCTCTCCGGATGCTTTCCCCAGAAAGAATCCAAAGCTGATTCACTGCCTGAAACCTGTCTGGTGGTTATTACGAAGGGGAGGAAAAATGCACCATTATTTCAGAGCTCCCATAACATCTCCCACCACATATTGGGAAGGAGATGCTTAAATTCTCTGGGTTTTAAACAAAAACAAGTGTGAAGCCATGGCTGGGTCATGGGTTTCTATTTAAGACCAACTCTCCTGCTGTTCTGAGCTGAGCAACACATTCTTATCACAGACCTATTAAGAAAAAGATTAAAAACCTTTTTCTCATGAAACAATCTCTGCTCCGGAGCAGATCTGGCCTGTTTGATCTCAGTCTGTTGCAGTTGAGTGCTTTTACCACAGAAGCAGTGATTTCCACTCACATACCATTAGTTTTAATTATCCTGCCTTGTTTTCCATTTTCTGAGTTGCCACTTATCAGAAGTGAGGCTAAGTGGTCATTGACTTTGGGGGATGGAGCGGGTCTGTCTTAATCTCAGTCTTGCCTTCATGCTTGTTTTGGTGCCAAATGGCCCAGGCCCAACCAGGCACAGCTGATTTTTGGGTCAGGGATGGACAGACTTCACCTTCCACATCTGGAAATTGCTGAGTCCTGCTGTTCCTTGTGACTCTTCTACAGATCTTTCCTGGGAGATCAGTCCCTTGGGTTTGTATTCCCATTAGGATATGTTGCTGTCAGTTGTTTCCACAACTGTCTCTCTCTTGAATGAGTGCTAAACCCTATTTACAGAAAAAACCACCTTTGAAACTTGAGTTCTGTAGGGTTTTAATCCACGCCCTTGCTTCTCATGTCCATGATCTGCTCTGGGATACCTCCACTCTCTGTTTTCTTTGAGAGATGCAGAATTCACACACTGAAACCCAGTGTGTGCCAAGCCTCCCTCCTGTGTCTCCTGTTGTCACTTTTAATATCCAAGTGCCTCTTTTTCCTGTTTTTCCACTGTCATGATTCTGTGTGCCATGTGTCATGATCCTGTGCCATGACAAAGTCAAGTCCCCTGCCTGAACTAAGGACTAATTCCTGCCCTTGTCCTCTCCTCCTTCACCCAGCTGCCAAAAAAAAAAGGCATCAGAGAGGCCTCTTTGGCCACTCTGACCTAGATACAGCTCCAGTGATTATCCTGGAAGGGCTGAGGGATGCCCTGATCTCCCTGAGTGTGTTCCCTCATGGCACAGCTCTGCTCTGCTTGAGGCAAATCGGTGCTGGGAACTGGATACTGGGAGTGAAAAAGGGAATGAGGGTTTCCAAGTGCTTCGAACTCCCTTTGAGACCGAAGCTTTTTGTTCTTTGCAAAGCACTGGGGCTATCACAGGAGGCTCCAAGCAATGTAGTCATCTTTTCTTTTTTTTTTCCCTTTTTTTTTTTTTTTTCCCTCTTAGCCAGCTCTGCTGAAAAAGAAATGAAGCTCAATTAGAAAATCAGCTCTGTCTCCCTTGGCAGGCTCCTTCCCTGCACTCAAACCAAAGCTCCCACAGGATGATGATATAAACAAGGATAAAGATCTGTCCCAGTGAAAGCAAAATTTTCTTCTCCCCTGTAGAGAACCGATTTAAGTTTCCTGTGGCAGTTTGCAAACAGGCTCTTGTTGCTCACATTGAGAACTTCAGGAATGGCTAATCCCATGCTAGCCATATTCAGAGGATTTTGGGGAAATGAGCCTGGATTATGCTCTTTAATCTCCATTAATTACTTTATTTCCGTCACAGCACAGACTTTCTGGAGCTGTTTCCTCAAGGGCCAAACCAGATTCTGAACACATGGAAATCAGGGATTCCTCTGTTGACTTAAAGTGCCTGTGATGTTCTTTTTCCCTAAATGAGGTGCTAGAATTCGCAGAAGACCAGTCTAAGGCTGGGAACATCAGTTTAAAAATATCATGTTTGGCCAACTATGAGCAATTTTAGCTATGTTCTGATAAAATATTCCAAACTAATAAGTGGCATTAAGCAGGAGCTGGCAGTAATTGCAGTACATCTTGTCTGGCTGGGATCAAACACAGCGCTGTGATTGCTGCATCCCTGAGAGATGGCTGTAGAAAATTCCACAGAATTCAGAAATCTCTTACCATGGGGCTGCCACTCTGAGCTTGTTCTCGCAGCCTTGCATCTGATTTGAAATGTGGGTTTGTAGCTCGTTTTGTTCCCGAGCTCTCCCGTTTGCACGGCTTCCCTGGCAGCCGTGTGTGTGTGCTTGCGGGGCGGGAGCCTCCCCAGCAGGAGGTGAGATCTCTGTGTGGAACAGCAGCAGTTCTTCCTCTCTGGCTGACCTGGTGCTGGAGGAACTCCTGCTGTCCCTGGATGAGGCTAAATCAGTGCATCCCTAAACTCCTGCTTCTCTGAACCACCACAGAGGCTCCTCATGGTGCTGGCAGCTCTGGAGTGGCCAGACCATGGAATTGCTCTGGCACAGCACTGCCAGTTGCACTTTAAGCTGCTTGGCTCTGCTCGTCTCCAAGGGTTCTGTGGTGATCCAGACCTGGAGGCGGTGGGAAGGATGCCAAACTCTATCCATTTAGGTGATGTCCCAGTTCTACCAGAGCTGGCAAGAGTGAGGTCCCCTGCTCTCCCTCAGCTTCTCTAGGCACTGGCACCCTTGGGCACAGGAGTCTTGCGAGAGGATCCAACAAAATCTGTTTGGAAGGAGGGAAGCTGTGTTTTAAACCTGTTTGGACGTTACTTAAACACCTCTGTGCATCCTGTCCTGGTAATCCTGGATGATGTGTATGCCCTGCCCCACTGCTCACAGAGAATTCCAGTGTTGTCCTCAGGACTCTGTGTGCTGTTTGTGGCACCTGTCGTTCCTGAGGTCTCATGACTGCTGGTGTTCATTCTGCCTCATTGTCCAAATCCTCAGAGCAAGCTTTGGGACTGTCACCCTTTCAATCCCTCTCCAAATACAGGTGTGGAAGGCTCCTTCATCCCCTCAGCTTCATTCTGCTCCTTGAAGGTATAAACAGATTTGGAGTTCAACCTGACCTTGCTTCTAAGCAGAACTCTTCAACTTAATATTGAAATAATTCAATCTTCTTTAGGACAGAAGGGATTCTGAAGTCCCAGCAGTGCATATGCAAAGGAGGGAAGTGTGTTTTGATAGATCTTTGGTGCTAATCCTCAGAGTAGTTTGTGCACAGGGTTAATTCAGAATTTGAGGGGTCTCATCCAGGGAAAGAGGTCACTAAATGACACCAAAACAGTCTATGGCCAAAAGTTTTCTCTCATAATAGAGGGTTTTATTCACTGAATTGTTGGATTTACCTTCTAAAAAAAATAAGTTAAGAATCCTATTTTTCTCTTATTATAAGTAGTCTTGACAGATGTGGGTTTTCTTTCCTCCTATTGTTTCTGGTGATTTTTTTCAAACTGGGAGGAGATGCTCACAGGTTTAGCTGAAGTGACAAGAAAACACAGCAGCCTCCCCTCGAGTAGATTGCTAAAGCTGCTGCCTGCTTTCCTGTCAGTCTTCCCCTCAAAAAAAGCTCAATCTGTGGCCTGTCAGCTCTGGAAAATTTGCATTAATTAATTACATGTTTTGCATGGTAATAGGCGATTGCCCACAGCAGGATTGAATCCCTGCATGGTGCTCTCAGCATTCCCTTCCATGTAAACAGGGAGATCCTCATATCCATCAGAAATGCTGACTCGCTGTCAGGAGACTGCTGACTTTCTGTTGTTCTTTTTTTTTTTTCTCCAAGAGGTTCCTTAGTTCCTGGAGAAGTCAATGAGTTTTCTTTGGGACAGAAGCCAGTTGCATGTGCCCTGGGTAAAGCAAGGGAAGGATTACTGCCCAGAAAGAGGATTCTTGCCTGGTTTGTTTTTTTGCCTTTTTTTTTTTGCCTTTTTTTTGTTTTGGTTTTTTTTTTTGCGTTGTGCTAAACAGAATTAGTTTCGAGGGCAATTTAGTTCAGGATAGGATCTGTGGAGCTTTGCAGAAGGGGAATTTGGCACTTTTCCAGCTGCTCTGTTTGAGCTGTGGATTAAGTGCCTGGCCTGGCTCCAGCCAGGCTCTGCCTCCTCAGTGTCAGCACGGGGCCAGAAGTGCTGATTTCAGTGTGGTGGGGATGAGTTTCCCTTTCCCTGGTGGCACGTGTCCTGCTCCCCCACGGAGCAGCCAGCCCTGGGATAAACACTCGTGGATCCTGGGGTGTTACCCTGTCTCCTGACCCCTCTTTCCCTGCTTCCAGGATCGTGAGCGTGAAGGAGACCCGGCTGACGAGTCTGATGGCGAATTTCTTGGTGGGGCTCTCGCTGCTGCTCCTCCCTTTCCCTCTCCAGTGGATCCCAAAGCCTGTCCTGTTTGGCCTTTTCCTCTACATCGCCCTGACCTCCATCGATGGGAACCAGCTCTTTGAAAGGGTGGCCCTGCTGCTCAAAGAACAGGTACCTGGAGTTGTGTTCAAACTGTTGCTCTCTCAGTGTGGGATTTTTTGTGAGGTGGTTGTTTTTGTAAGTTTTTTTTCCTTTTTTTGGTGAGGTGTGGTTTTGGTTTTTTTGTGTGAGGGTTTTTTTGGGGAGTTTTAAACCACCCACCTGTGATGTCGTGTCATGTGCAGAGTACATGCATTTAAAAAATAGTAATAATAATAATATAAAATATTCAAAAGCACAACATCACGAAATGATCATCTTTGATTTCCCCAACAAAGCTTCAGGCAGGTAATTTTTTTGTGCTGTTTTACACTTTCATTTTGTGTGAAATACCACAAGATGGGATTTTAAACTCAAAATGAAATTGCTTGCAGTATTGAAACCTCTGTGATGTGGGTTGAAAACAAACCTGGGAGATGTATTTTCCATCTGTCTCTATTGTAGGTATTAAAAAGGTGTTAGTTTGCAGTGTAGGTGGTACCTGGAGCAATCTCCAGCTCACCTTCTCTTATGTAACAAGGGTCAAGGGCTTGAGAAGCCCAACATTTGGCTCTGCAGCTCTTCTAATCTGTCTTGATCTCCAATATTGCATCCCAGAGGTTAAAACTGCGAAATTTGGGTAAAGATTACATTTGTCATGTCAGTTTTTGAATGAGGGTTGAACAGCTACTGATGTATGTGACTTGTTGCTTCTGGTTTTAGTACGAATTATGTGTGGAATTTTCCAGGCTTCGGTGTGGAAAATTAAAAAGTATTCTCAAATATGGAAAACTCCCTTCTGTGGAAACCTTTTAATGAGTCATGGCACAATCTGAAACCCACTGAGGCTGTACTGGTGCCAGCAGACAGTCGCTCATCCTCTTGGTTGATGTATAGACAGTGAGTCAAAGCCTGTGCTCAGACGTGAGCAAGGAACTGTCAAAAGAAACCACCATCTTTAGCCCATTAATGTCGTTTTTTTCCCCACTTATTTCTCAAAAATGAGAAAAGGAGCTGAGAAAATCCCTGCAATCTGAGCACAGCGTCTTCCCGCACCTCCCTGATGTCCTGGGCTTCTCCTAACGGGGTTCAGCCAAAAGGTGGGAGCACCAAGGGGCAAGCTTGGAGCCTTAGAAGGCTGTAAAATAACGAGGAGCTGGGTGTCAGGTGGAGAAACCATCCACAGTGACAACACCTGGATGCATCTGCTCTCCTTCCCCCTGCACCCCCCCTCTGGCTCTGGAGCCCTGACAATCCCAGTCCTCCTCAGGGAATCTCATTACTGCACTTCCCAAGATACCACATTGCACTCCAGATGCTCCCAGAGGCAGTCCTGGCCTGAGGGGTGTCCTGTCTCCTCTCCAGGCTCCCAGTGCCCAGTCATCCTTGCTGCCAATGCTGGGGTGTCAGGCACTGGAATTAACCCTACAGATCCCGTGTTCAGCTGCTGAACCTGTTAAGGACCCTGATGTTGATGCATTGCTTGTACAAATTGATGACTTCCCTCAAACCCTGGTGCTCCAAAGCCCCATCCTGCTGTCACAGGTGCAGGTCCCTGCACGTCTAACGTGTGGTTCTTCTCTTCCCAGACTGCTTATCCTCCGACCCACTACATCCGCAGAGTTCCCCAGAGGAAGATCCACTACTTCACAGGCCTGCAGGTCCTGCAGCTCCTCATCCTCTGTGGGTTTGGAATGTCACCGCTGCCCTACATGAAGATGATCTTCCCCCTCATCATGATAGGGATGATCCCCATCAGGTAGGAAGCTTGGCTGTCCTTTTTCCCTGTCTCCCATGCCTCATGTCTTCAGGCTTGGATGGAAGTCTGAGGAGAAGAGAGGCTGTGGGAGCTGGGCTTGCTTAGTCTGGAGAAGAGAAGAATGAGACAGAATCTCATAAATCCATATAAATAACTCCGGGATGGTGTCACAGGATGGTGCCAGACTCCTTCCAGTGGTGCCCAGCAACAGGACAAGGACTAAAGACCATAAACTAAACCACAAGAAGTTCCACCTCAACACGAGGAAGAACTTCTTTGTGTTGAGGGTGAGCACTGGAACAGCTGCCCAGGGAGGTCGTGGAGTCTCCCTCTCTGGAGATAGTCCAAACCCACCTGGACACATTCTTGAGTCGTCTGCTCCAGGATATTGGACTGGGTGATCTCCAGAGGTCCCTTTCAATCCCAACTATTCCATGAAATGTGAGTGGTTCAGGAGGGTGGCCTGTACCTCCCAGACTAACCAGCTCCTGGAAGTGGGTAATGATGAGGTTTTTTTCACCAGCTTCTCAGGCCCGAGGAGGAATTGGGATTTCACTGCTGCTGGGAGTTGTGCAAAGGGTTCTGGGCTGGCAGGCGCTCTTCTTCCAGCTTCCCAGGAGGCAAAAACTCCTTTTCAGTGCCTGTGAAATGCCTGATCTTCCTGAGAAGCCATGGTCTAAGCCTCTAGGTGGTATTTGATAATGTTCCTTATCACTTTGCAATTTGATTTCCTAAGGCCACTGCTCACAGCAGAGCTGGAAACTTTTCCTAAGAGGAATCCTTATCTCTTACCCAGTGCTGTGGTGACCTCACAGACCTCCTGCGCTGCTGAGTGCCACTGTCAGTGATCAGTTGGGGGAAACTGGCCACATTTAGTCTTAAAATAGATGTTTAAAGCTGAGAGGACACTACAATATCCTACAGTCTTAAGAGAGAATCGTTGAGAAATAAAACTGATTTCTTCCTTGGGGTTCATTAGCAGCCACTGCCCATCATTCTCCAGTTAAATCATTCATGCTCTCAATCCTTTGGATATAATGAGAGGCCATAATAAGATCTTGGAAGGAACAGACCAAGTTTCCAGTCCACTTGAGTATTTTTAGGCCAGCATGGTACCAGTGATATCTGTCTGACTTTGAGCTTGCAGTCCTGGAGATTTTCCCTCAGATCCCAAAGTTCAGGGCTGCCGGTGTGCTGGTCTGCAGAGGCACCTGCTGTGGTGTTTTCCTTGGCTGATAAAGGTGGGTCCAGTCCTTTCTGAAACAAAAGCAAATATCAGAGCTGCCGTGGCTTTCAACGGGATCATGTTCGAGCCATTTGGGCTGGATTTTAAAAGATAAACAGGCTTGGGAAACAGTGAAATTATTGTTCCTCTGGGAGCAGTGTCTCACCTGCCCTTCGCCCTGGCGGCACTTGGGGTGCCTGGGCGCGTGGCTGGTGAGCATTCCACCTGTGAGCAGTGCTGGGTGAGTGGCTCTTGTGGGAATTGCAGCTTTGCACACAGGGCAGCTCAGTGCAGAGCAGAAAATGTGGGACACACTCAGCCAAATTCAGGTATTGGACATGGTATAAAAAAGTAAATTAGTGTGGAGAGAATGCAGTCAAAAAACCTGATTTTGTACTAAGAGCTAGATACTAATATGTAAATATATCTTCTTTTCAGTAAATAAGATGCTGTCACTTTATACCCTGTGTGTTGCTAACTCATTTCTCTATTCCAGGGCAGTTTTTTTCCCAGCAGCTGGATAATCAGCCCTGCTGCCAAGGGGACGATGCTGCTGCCTGTCACAGCACGGAAATTTGCCCTTGGCTTTCCGTCCTCTGATTTCTTTTGCCTTCATGTAGTTTCTGTGGCCTCCAGCCAAGAAGGCAGCACCATGATCCATGAGCTCTGTAGTTAATGACTTTTTCCCAAAGATTTGGCACTCTAAATGGATGAGGCAGTAGAAGAAATTTAATATCTTCTCTCTTTTTCTTTTTTTGAGAAGTGAAGGGAGGAAGAGGAGATGGGACAGTAGCCAGGGGGTAAAATCAAGAATCAAACACAAATGAGTGAGGCATGGCTTGGTGTCCCATCCAGAACACCAGCCAGGTCCCAAAGCCACATTTCCATCTGTCCAACAGCTTTAGAAACATGAGTTGTGTTGTCAGTGGTGAGGGATCACTGGTGTGGTCTTAGCTAGATACTGAGGAGCCACCGAAATCCATGATTGCAGTGGAAAACAGCCTGCTGGAAGAAAACCTGATCTCTTTGGGTATCCCCAGTTCCTGGGTTGGATTCAGAACTTTGGGATGATGAGGTTTTGGTTGCCCAGAGAAGAATCTTTTGTCCAAGTTGTCTCTTATTTGGGCTTCCTTGGCTCTCAAGCATTTTATTCTGTGATGGGGCTATTTAAGGAGATCCTGGTTCTTCTCACTACTAAGTGATGTTTGGGATCTCTTGCACAGCTGTTTAAATCTGAAACTGATTTTTTTTTGTGTTTATGAGCTATTTTAACAGCTGAAGAGTTGCTTCCATGTTAAACAAGGGAAAATGCCACATAAACGTGCACTGGGATTTAACGAGAGCAACTTCACAGTGCCTTTCTCACCCAAATAGATTAATTTGTGAGGATGTTCTTGCAAAAAACCAAATAAAAAAATACTTTTTAAAAGTGAGGGAATCACTGTGGAGAATCTCCACGTGGAGAAGCCAGACACCAGGTAGGGATGGAGTCTTGCTTGGAGTCATGGCTCTTCACCTCTCTGTTTTGTCACCCTGAGTGAGGACTTGGTGGCGACAGAGCTCTGGGAGAGCGACTTCCCTCCTGTGAGGATGAGGATGTTCTCCTTCCTTTCCAGCTGAAAGGAGGAGGCTCCTTCCAGCCCCTCTATAAACGCTGTGTTTGCTTGCAGGATTTTGCTGTCCCCCACCTCACGTCCCCCTCAGCTGGGTGAGTGCCAGGGACAAACTCACCCGGGAGCCTCGGGACAGAGAGGAAAACGCTGCCTGGCGTGAACAAGGACTGACCTCCTCTCTCTGGCTCTGCCTTAGGTATAACCTGCTCCCGAGGATCATCGAGGCCAAGTACTTGGATGCCATGGATGCAGAGTACTGAAGGGTCCCTGGCACGCAGAGCAGCCAAGACAGCTCCTATGGGGCCGGGAAAGGCGTGGGGCGGTCTGCTGCAGTTTTCTTTCACCACTTCCTTCGTGCTCTGACGTTGGCAATGCACTCCTGTCACAGCTCCGCGGGGCCTGTGCCGGACCGAGGGAGCCTTGGACTTGGGAGGACGATGCTCTCTGGAGCTGTGAGGCGAACAAGCTTTATGGAAAATGCTCCTTTCCACATCCCCAACCCCACAAACCCCAAAGACCAGCCTGGCTGCGCGGTTGGAGCATCCAGAGTCGTCCTGTGTTCCCTTGTTTGGGGGTGGGGGGGGCTTTTTTAATGCACCAAATCCTTTTCTTCCCCAACACTAAGAACAGCAACTGACCCTTGTTTTATAGAATGACAGCCCCGTCCTGGCCTTTTAATCCAATTCCCTGTGCACCCAGTATTCCCAAATTGGTGTTCCGGGTGGGATGGCCTCGTGCTAAACCACTGATGTCAGGAGAGATTGTGGCTGTTTTCTCAGATGAATGAGTTTGGAAACAGTTGCAGTGTGTACTGCTACAATCCACAGCTTTAGATGAATTTTTAATTCCTCCAAACGAGCCGGGAACGTTCAGTGGCTGGGCTCGCGTGGCCCCGTGGATGAAACCCCACGTGGGTTTGAGCTGGTTGGGAATTAGTTTGGATCTTTCTCCCGTTTCTCCCGGGTAATCAAACACAGAATTGTAGTTTTTTGCACAACTGCAGCGTTTTTTGCTTGCACACAGAGGGCAGTTGTGTCAGGGTTGCATATACATATGTACAGTAGTGCCTCTGTGTACATATATACATATGGAGTTGTGTATATATTTTGCATAGATAAACAAATAGGCCTGGTTCTTTCCAAACATCACAAGTGTTTTGTGCAGTCAGTGTTACCCACCACATCCTGACCATGTTACTTGTTCTCTGCTTCAGTGCTGCTTCTTCTCATTTGAGCTACGGTCACTTCTATTCCTTTGGAAGCTGCTCAGTTACTGGTTTTGTTCCCGTGTTGCTTTATTCAAGGTGTTTCTTTGCTTTCTCCTTCCCATGGCTTGAGACCTTCATCATTCCGTCTCGAGGCTCCAACGTGTGAATTTTTCATTTAATTTTGATGTACAGAATGCAATGAAAGTTTTCCTCTTTTCGCCTAATCAATACTCGTTGGTCATTTCATTGTTTCTGTCGTGTGGCTGATTCCCAGTTTTCCCCCACTCCCAGACCTTATATTATATTTCTGGATGAATCTTAACTTCTGCTGTCTTTTATATTTCAGTTTATTTAATTTTGCTTGTACTATGGTCAGTTTTCTTATTTGGAGTACTGTGAAACGAGCTGCCCTTTAGTTTCAGTGCTTGGCCCTTGCTGCACATCACAGGTCACAGCTAAAAGCATTCAGAGAGCTGTGGACCTCGGTGATGAACTTTCAAAAGAGTAGAAATGAGGGAAGAAGAGGAGTGTAAAATACGAATTTATCAGCACAGAGACGTGTCTTATAAATGGGGCAGAGTTTTTTCCTCCCACCCCGTCCTTTGCACGGTGAGGGAGACCAACCCAGTTGTGAGGGAGGAAGGCTTTGGGTGCAAAGCTCCTGTGCTGACACTAAGCCAGGCTCAAGCCACTGCAGATTTGGTGTATTTGCACTAAAGATCAGCAGGTGTTTAATCTCTGTGGAGCTGCCTGCGGCGCTTGAACACGTGTGCAGAACTGATTCTTTTCATTTTCTTACGAAACCCTCAGTACTGAGACGTGAGGGAGGAGCGAGAGTTTGGAATATCCGTGGTTTGTATATCCCTGAGGGAATTGTAGGGGAAACCCCTCAGCTTAGCAAGCAAAACAATGCCACAGACAGTAAAAACACGACCTTCGTGTGGCACCGAGCTGACCCGGGAGGTCCCAGGGTCAGGGTGACCACCCCAGCTCATCAAGGCAGGGGATTTGGCTTTCAGCAGCCTTGGGGACAGCTCCTGCCACGTCTGGTAAGAGCAGGTACAAACCTCTGTGTGGTGTCTGACCACTTTTCCCCAAGATTTCCTGGCTTTTGAGTCATTTCTGTGCCGAGATCACTGGGAGCTGTTAGCAAGGGCTGCGTGTAGGAGCAGGGGCAGACAGGATTTCAGAGGTGGCAGAACTCTGTCTGATCTTCAGTCAACAGCAAAAGGGCAGGTGACAGCCAACAGTTCAGGACCTGCTGGAAGCCAGGGAGGGCAGAGGCCTGCTGAGGCTGAAATAACATGTTTTTCCCACAGATGTCAAAAGATTTAAGCCAAGCTGCAATCAGAGGTGTCATCCTCTGGCTGAGTAAAGCTGTAACACACATGTGGCCTGCGGGTGAACTCCTGGTGTCTCCGCAGGAAAAAGTCACCTCGTGGGGTGGTTTCAGTCATGTTTTGGGTGTGCTGTGGCTGGAGGAAGGAGAGGATGTGCCCAAGGGAACGTGGCTTTGGTCCTCTTTGAGGCTCTGGTGGGGATTTCCTCGGGCGCAGAGCCATGGTGGGGTGGACTGGCCCACAGGTATTGCCAGAGGAAATAGTTTTGAGATGCATCCTCCATCCCCCTCTTAGAAGGACCAAAAACGTCCCCTTTTAAAACCTTTTTTGGAAAGATGAATTTCAGATAGCGTCAAATGTTGCAGAGAGAATTTAAACTCCAGGCAGCAGGGAGGGTTAAATATCCACCACAACTCTTGTTTGTATCTTTTCTTTTCCTTCACCAGCGGGACTTCAGCGTTTGTATTTTCTTTGTAGCAGCAGTAGGGTTCTGTTCTGCGGGGTTTTTGTTCTTACAGAAGTCAGGGGCCAAAGAATCAACTGATGGGAAATCAGCACAGCTTGGGGGCAAGAGAAGAAAGCTGTGCTGGCTTGGACTGGTTGAACATTTGGACCTATGTCTCAATATTTGGGTAGAAGGGAGATGTGAGACTCGAGGCCTCTTGTCTCAAAAGGGGTTTTCATGATCCTGCAGAGGATTTATTTTATTTTTCCATGCCTTTTCTCTTCTTGTTTGCTTCTGGTTTTGCTGACTTAAGTGCAGGCGTTTCCCGGAAGTAGCTGAGTAGGGAAGGAGGGTTTGTTCGGAGTTGATTGAGCACTTTAATACTTCTGTGAAGGTTTAAGACAATTAGAATGTAAAAGAAGTTTTATTATAAGCTCTTTATATACGCACAATGCTCTGTATAACTGTTGCCAAAGAACTGAGTCTGAAAGGTGTCAAGAGCGGTTGGGAGAGTCCGTGGGGTTCACCTGGCACTGCAAGGTAGGGAGAAGCTTCTGAAACGAGTGGATTGTGGAAGTTGCCATTTTGACAGCTGCCAAAGCGATCAGAAACTGGGGATAGAATAAAGTTCTACTCTCAAACGTGTGGTTTTTGATCCTTGCGTTGAATGTAGGAGCTAGAAGTGAGCTTGACAATTAAAATTGGATTTGTACCTGACTGGCTTTGTTGGTCTGAGACTTTATTTTGTTGCTTTTGAAGACGTTCTTGACGCGCTGTGCGTGGAAATTGATGTGTTTGTCCATGTAAATGAAGGGAAGGTGGTGAAAAGGTGGAACTTGCTGAACAAGCAGTGCAGCACTTTGGGGATTGCTTAGGAAGCGAAGCCGACAACTCCACTGCAACAACCCCAAACTCCCTGGCGTCAGCATCTGAAGTTCCTCAGTAAATGTCCGGCTCCGCTTGGATGTGCATCGGTGCTGCGAAAGGATGGGGATGGAGAGAAGGAATTCGGCTGGTTTGGCCCAGAGCTGCTGCTGGTCAGCTGGTCCAAGATGAGCCCCAGGACTGTGGGACACAGCACGAGCTTCCTGGTGATCCAGGGAACTGGAGGTGCTGGGAAGGAATGGGGCAGATGGCCACACTGACGTACAGTTGTAGGTTCTTCCCCAAAATTCCACATCCCCGGCTGCACCCAAAGACTGAGACTTTGCAAACTTCTGATGTTTGGCTGCTTTAGGGGCTGCTGCTGGACTGTGCTCCGTGGACAGCCTTGGGAGGAACAGGAAGTTCCCCCAAAGCTGGAGAACTTTCAGAGGAGGGAGGGAAGGGCTTGGTTTGGGGGTTTTTTGTGGAATTCTCAGCAACAAGAAAGGGCCCTGAGATGTCACGTCACCAAAAGCACCTTCTGTTTTCCAGTGTGTCCCACCAGGCATCTCCCCATCGTTGTCACACCTTCATGTTACTCCTTTTCAAGCTTTTTTTACTGTTTGTTGCATTCTGAATCTGCCCTTTGCAGGGTTTTTACCTGCCCAGGAGGTTGATGGCAGAACCAGGGCTGGCTCAAGCACCTCTGCTGTGTCTGTTCCCCCAAAACTCAGTGCAAGCTGTTTTCTGCCATCTCCTGACCCAGCTCCCGCTTCCCCAGCCCCTTCTGGAAGTTGGCTCTGGAATTTCCACTGTGGAAATGCTGCCCAAGTGCCAAGTGGGAGTTTCTCCCTGGAGAACCTGAGCCTGGCAGTGGCTGTTCCTTGGGCTCCTTTGCCAGATGAGCAATGATGAAGGATCCAGAACTGTCCAACTTCCCCATCTCTTCAGAAATCTCGTTTTTGGCCCCTGTTGCAGTTGGGATCCCTTCATCTGCCAAGCTTCCCAAACAACCTAGACATAGTGGGTTGGGGTTGGGCTGTTTTCTGTGCTGAGGCCTGTGGATGTTAAAAGAGAATCATCTTCCCTAATTGTTTTCCTGTCTAATTAAGGCATTTAAAGGCCGTTCCACTCCTGGCTGCAGCGCTGCTTGCAAAGAGCAAACCATCAGTGATGGGGGAAGAGCAGGGGGGAGGGAGTTGTTGGGAGTACAACCTTCAGAATCACAAATCCTCTTTGGCTTTCGGGTGCTTTCGGTTCACACCTCCCTGGCTGTGTGTGTCTCTGCCTTGCACAAAACGCTGCTGGAGCTTGGGTCGCTCGGCTCTGCTCCGGTGTCACGTTAATTATTGAGGAGCCTGTCCTGGGGGAGCTGCTGCCTTCTGCTCCCCATCTGCACCTCCTGTGAAGAGCTGCTGGCTCGGAGAGCCCGTGCCTCTCCGTGTGACAAATCCGTGCTGCTGCAGAATGGGAGCAGAACGCGGAGGGATGGGGAAAACGGCCTGCAAATAAAGCCTCTCCCTCCTGATCCCAGTTAGGCTGGCACTTCTGAGCACGTGGGGAGAGCCAGGAGCTCTGCAGCAGTGAGGTGTTTGTGGTGTGGTCGGGGGGCTGCAGGAAATCCTCAGATCAAATGTTTGATTTGGGGTATTGATTTCAGTGCTGGGGAGGCTTTTGGGAGGGCTGGGATCAGTTCTCGTCTGCCCAGCAGCAACAGTTTGCGTCTTAGAAAGGCTTTGTTGGGTAAGTTTCTCGTGGCTGGATGGCTTTGGGTGGTTCTGCAGTGTCCGTGGGAGTGAGGCCGGAGGTGGCTGGAGCAGGAGGTGCAGCCCTGGGTGCCCTGAGCGTGCCCGGTGCTGGGGGTGAGCTCTCTGATGGGACCCCTCCTCTCGCGAGCCGCTTGCCCTGGCAGCTCTGCTGGCACCTCTCTGCTGTTTAAAGCATCACATTTCTCAAATCTGGGATCAGTGCCACTGATTCCAAACGGCACCTCCAGGGCAGTGCCAGCCTGCCGGAGCAGGATTTTATGGGGTTCACATCTTCATGGAATCATGGAATGGTTTGGGTTGGAGGGGACCTTAAAGCCCATCTCGTTCCACCCCCGCCATGGGCTGGGACACCTCCCACTGTCCCAGCTGGCTCCAACCTGGCCTTGGACACTCCCAGGGATCCGGGGGCAGCCACAGCTTCTCTGGGCACCCTGTGCCAGGGCCTCACCACCCTCACAGGGGGGAATTCCTTCCCAGTATCCCCCCCATCCCTGCCCTCTGGCAGTGGGAAGCCATTCCCCGTGTCCTGTCCCTCCAGGCCCTGCATTGCAGAGCTTCCCCTGCCTGCCCAGGCAGCTCCCTCCCACCTCCACCCCTCCAGATGCCAAAGTGTAATCAGGATTCAGTGCCCAGGTCTAGAAGCTGCAGCCACTGGGATGTGTGGGATGTGTCCATCTTGGAGCTGGGCCGTGCTCTGAGGTGCCCAGCAGGTCCAAGAGGATCTATTCCCATGGGAGAAGGAAGGATCCGGCTGCAAAGCACAGCAGCCCCTGGGGAGTGAGGAGCTGCTGACTGACCCGGGGAGGGCTCAGCCTGTGGTGCCTGGTGGGGCCACGCTGATTTAATCAGAGCAGTGACCGTAGGGCTCTGCTAGTTTTGGAGGTGTTTATCACCTCCTTTCCCTGTCCTCTTTGTTGGTGTGAGTTTGTACCTTGTCCCCACACAGGAAAGACTGGACTCAGTGATCCTTGTGGGTCCCTTCCAACTCAGGACACTCCATGATTCTGTGAGATGTTACCCCAGGAAACAGCAATTATCTTACCAAAAACTGCAGGTGAAAAACCCCAAACTTTATCCAAAGCACTCCCTCGAGCTGATGCAAACCAACCCCTTCCCCGTGATCCCACCTGAGAAAGGCGTATCCCAAATACTTAAATACCTGAAATACTCCCTCGTTTTCCCCTCCTGCTTTCCCTGGAGGAGGTGTAAGTGCAGGAGAAGCCCTGTTTAAGAGGAGAAACCTGCCAGGGGCAGATCCAGCTCATCTCCAATCCTGCATCCCCGGGGTGGATTTTCCAGTGCTGTGTAGCAGTGCTGGGTTTATTTTTCCCCCAGGACATGTAACGGCTTCAATCCTTCTCCACTGGGAGACCAGGAGGTTTGTCCCGGGATGCTGGGAAAGGATTTTCAGTGAGGGAAAAGCTCCTGTTCAGGGATTTCTGGCCCATGGATATTGCACTTGCTAAAGAGCCTCTCCCGGTGCATGTCCCTGATCCGGTGTTGATTTTCCAGTGAAGGATTCCTTTTGATAAGAGTTGCTTGGGGCTGGGGGGCAGAGGGAGAGGGAATTCCTTGGTTGTATAAGGAAGCTCTGCATTTGAAGTGGAAATAAAAAAGAAACATGCTGTTCATATATTTCTACTTTTTGCCCAATCCGTGTCTTTTCTTTAACCCGAAGTTCCCGGCACAGGCTGGGTTTGTCTCCCAGTGCTGAGGGTGTTTCTCTGGGGAAGGGGGGTATTTGTGGAGACCCCAACACTTGGAGCATTTGGGCATCTCAGCTGTGACTGTAAGAACACGTGTCCTACTCAGGGGAGCCAAAAATTGGATTATTTCATCATTTAATGGGGAATCCTAAGGAATAACTGCACCTTTTACCTGGTTTGGTGCACTGGGAGCATCTGGAGCCCGCTCTGACTTCCTTGGCATCATCCAAACCAGAGGTGAGCCCAAATCCTGGTGAGCGTTGTCCTAGGGGAGCCTGGGGATGAGCCACTTCTCCAAGGAGTGAATTTGTTACCTGCCACAGGATCCAGGCTTGGATCCAGCATCCAGTTCCCCTCCAACCTCCTTCAACTCCAGGATCCTGGAGCAGCTCACGAGGACACCGGCTGAGGTTGAGGTGAGGCTGGGAATGGCTGTGTGGGTCTCAGAGCAGGATCTGGGATGGTCCAGAGCCTGCAGATTTGTCCCTGGTCTGCAGCCAGTGGCTCTCCCCGGGTTCTGTGGGATTCCTCCTCCTCCAGCTCTGGCCTTCATCAGCATGAGCTGCCCTAAAGCAGTGCTGATGACCCTCTTAAATCTATCTGTAAAAAAATCCCAATCCATGAATGGAAGTGCCAGGAAAGGGGGGAGCAGTTCGGGTGGTGTGAATCTGGGGGGCTCTGGAACGTGTGGGTTGCCTCTGATTTTTGGGGTGGGAGCCGCTCCCTGCTCTGCCGTGGGAACTGTTGGGACGTGCCAGTGGGAGCGTGTCCCTAGCCAGGGCTTCTCCCTCCTGCACAGGCTGGAGAGCCCCAAAACAGGGCAGAGAAAGGGGTGAGAAGTGGCTGTGCTCAAACAGAGCTCTCCAGGAGGTGTGGGGCCACCCGCAGGTCCCTGGTGGGGGGGATGCTGAGCAGCAGGGAGAGGGTGGGAAGGGCGTTTGGCACCTCCTGGATGTCCCTGCACAGATTTCTTTGGGATGAGCCTCTCCAAGGGGGTGCCGAGTGCCCCTGCTCAGAGCAGGTTTTATAATGGTTTTGGTTTAGGTGCTGGTGGCGTTTGGTGCAGAGCTGGGGAGGGTCAGGGTCAGGAGGGGACGCGTTTCCCTCACGTTGTCCTTCCTCCCCCAGCAGGACACACGTGCTGCTCTGCCAGGAGCCTGGCAGGAGGGTTGAAATGTGAGTTGGCCAAATATTTCATGGATAAACTGTCCAGAGAAGAGCCAGGCCCCAGGGATGGGATGTGTGGGTTTGCCCTGTGCCGTGGCTTGGCGTGGAGGGCACGGAAAAAGGGATTATTGAGGGTGGCTGCATCTTCAAACTGATGATTCCATCAGTACTTTTCCCTCCTCGACCTCCTGCTTTGGCTTAAAGTAAAAAGGGAGTTGGAATATTCCTCCCTGCACTTCCCAGCCCTATAAAGGATCTGCCTGGAGTGATCCAGGGGTCTGTCCCAGCCCCCAGATCTCCACGTGCCACTGCAGCAAATCTGTGGAGAAGGAATGTGGTCTTCCCTGTCCCCTGGATTTTGCGGGGATGCAGGACCCAGAGATGGACCAGAAGAGAAAGCAGCAGGAACACCAGGCAAGGGTCGGAAATCTGAATTTTGAGTGGAAGAGATAAAAAAAATACCAGTTAATTGCAGTTTTAACTGCCTTTTTT
>VZRQ01002785.1:1649312-1729159 GCA_013397975.1 Machaerirhynchus nigripectus | reverse complement strand
TTCTTCCCTTCCCTTCCCTTCCCTTCCCTTCCCTTCCCTTCCCTTCCCTTCCTCCTTCTTCCCTTCCCCTTTCCTTCCTCTTCCCCTTCTCCTCCTTTCCCAACCAATCCCATCCCATCTCATCCCACCCCTTGGAGCAAGACTCTTCCAAACAACTAGGATGGAGCTTTCCCCAAAACTCCTTGCCATTGATTCCACACACCCATCATGTCCCTCCCGCTCCACTCCAGGGAGCAGATCCATATCCAGGGACACCGTGCAGGCAGATCCTCAGTTTGTCTTTCCTGGGAAGGAGGGAGGGAGGGAAAAGCTGGCCCAAGGGGCTGCCACAGAGCCTGAATTTTCTGGCATGGGCTTTTCCCTCGTGTGTGCTGGCACAGGAACTGCACCGTGATCAGTTTGCCCCCAGAACTTCATCCTGCCCTGGCCAAAGGCCTGGTGGGGAAGCTGAGTGGTTGCAGGGCAGTCCTGGAGCGTATTTCCAGCTGGGAAAGGAGAAAACAGCAAGGATCAAGCAGAGGGAAGGGACTGGACTGTCCCCCCCAGCGGTGCCCACACGGCTCTGGGTAGGAGGAGGGACAGCCTGACAGTGCAGGGGGCTCGTGGGGTCAGTCTGTGCTGGGGCTTGGAATGGGAATTATTGGGATGTCCTCTGGTGCTCATGGGAGCAGGAGGTGGCTGGGGCGCTGTCCTGCTGCTTTCCCCCTCAGGGATCCCCAGGAACAGGCTGGGAGTCGTGTGAACCATCCTCGGGCAGGGTCTCAAGCATCCTGTGCAGCATCACTGCTCCACACCCACCCAGCATCCTCAGGCAGGGCATGGGGGTGGATTGAGGATCCGGGATCGTGCCTGGATCTCCGCCTTCCCCCTGAGCCTGGGATGGGCAGGACTTTTGGTCGAACTCTTGACAGGAACATCTCCAAAAGCACAATTCTCAATTTCTGTGCTGATAACACCACAAAGAGAAAGCACAGGCAGAGCTGAGCTTGCAGAGTCCCTGAAAAACCTGCTCCAAAAGAGATTAAGCTGTTATCTCAGTGAGGCATTAACCCAAACCTCCCCCAGCGGTGGGGACCAGCTCTTCCTCCTGCCCTGCAAGGAAGAAGAGGAAGAGCCCTGGTGCTTCACGGAAATAGAAATATTTCCTCTGCTTCTGTCCTGAATCCAACTTGGTCAGCACTGTCAGGCCTGCTCCTGCCAAGGAGGGGACCCTGCTTCTACTGATGGCTGAAGTGTCCTCTTATTTTTGCTTAGCTTAGATGGAAAAGTGACTTGGTTTGCCCAGGATGATGAGGACTATTAAAATGTAGGCTGCTGTTATTGATTATTAATGCAGAGCGCTTCCTAAAAGCCTCTCGATTGAAGCTGGTAGAACTAATCTTGTCTGAGGCAAGATTTGATTGATTTCCTTTGAAAATCAGAAAAGAAAAAATGCTGGAAGCATCCATCTTCCTCTTACATTTTCCTTATGTAAAAGCCTGCCAATGTTGCAGATTTTTTAATGTCACAAACCAAAACCAAACCAACAACAACAGAAAAAATCCCCTCTTTTGGCCGCTCAGCTTTGATGAAACTCCCCGTAAAAATGCCAAGGAGCTGACAAGAGGAGCTCCCCAAAGCCCACATATCACTTCTGCCTTGCCTGGTGGAGAAAAAACTCTCCATCCATTTCCCAGGCAGCCCTGCTGGGGCTCTCCCATCTCCCTGGCAAGTATTTTCCAACCAGAATCGGATTATGTGCTCCAAGCTGGGGTCATCCTCAGTAAAAGGATGCCTCCCGAAAGTCAGCGGGATGAAACCTGCACAGTCTTTTGCTGGGTTTCCTCTCCTGTGTCCTTCATCCAAATGTTTCTCAGGCCAGGTGGATCCCTGCTCTGTATCTGGGATGGATCCCTGGGATGCTCCACCAGCTCTGGCCGAGGGCATGGGCAGGTGTAGCAGCCTCCATCTGCCTTTTGCCTCCTCCTCTCCTTCAGCAGGGTGGGGCAGGAATGGCATCAGCTTGGAAATCAGGGAAGGAGCTTAATTTGGCTGCAGAGGAGGCATGGAATTGTGGTAAAACTGTGGGGTCAAGGAAACCCTAATTCTGGGCTCATCTGTCCTCCTGTGTGAGTGGAGATTCATCTTTTCCCAGTCCACCAGCTGCAGGATGGAGAAAGGGACACCTCAGAGAGGTTTGGGTTGTTCTTATTCTTTAATCCCTGAGATAATGATCCAACAGTTGAAGGGGGCCTAAAGGGAAGCCAGAGAGGGACCTTTCATCAGGAAATGTAAACACAGGACAAGGGCAGGGTTAGATGGGATACTGGGAAAGAATTCTTCCCTGTGAGGGTGGGGAGGCCCTGGCACAGAGTGCCCAGAGAAGCTGTGGCTGCCCCTGGATCCCTGGAAGTGTCTAAGGCCAGGCTGGATGGGGTTTGGAGCACCCTGGGCTAGCGGGGGGTGTCCCTGCCCCGGGGGTGGAACTGGATGGGATTTAAGGTCCTTTCCAACCCAACCCATTCCCTGATTCCCGTTGAGTGTAGAATAAATGCTCTGAATTGGGTTTGTTGGTGCAGCACACCCCGGGGCAGATCTCCCACCCCACAGCCGAGGGCTGGGATCTGCAGGAGCAGGGCTGCAGCAGGAATTTATTGCCCCTGGGGTGGGGAGCTGCACCATCAGCTCAGCAAGGTGGGGGTCCCTGCAAATCCACACCCAGCGCCCGAAAACTGCTGCTCTGGGAATTTCCTTTCGTTACCTGATCACCCCCAAACTTGATCAGCACCCCCACACAAACACACACACACAGAGAGAGAGAAAAAAAGCAAAAAACAATTCAAAGGGAGAGAATTCCACCCGAATTCCACCGCCTGTCGGTGCCGCCCCGCCTCCTGCAAACGCTGCCCTATTTTGAGGGCTTCCTGCTCGCTTCAAAATTATCACAAAGACCTCAAAAGGGCCCCGTTTCCTCCAGCAGCAGCTGCACGAGGCACCCGCGGATGGAATGTGTCAGCTTTGCCTGCTCGTTCAACCTCGTCCCCGCGCGCTCTCCTCGGCTCGCGCCTGAATTCCTTGAAGTTTCAGCAAATCCCGGGCGGATCGGCTTCCAAAGAAAGCCAGTAACAGCAGAAGAGAGGACAGCACGCCACACAGCACGGGTTTATTGGCAAAGTTCTTGGCTGGGATATACAGAGGGGTGATTCTGGGGCGTTAATTTGGGAACTGCAGCAGCAGAGCAGGGTTTTCTCCCAGCCTGGTCCCATCAAGGACCGTCAGGAGGGAATGGGTTGCCCAGAGAAGCCGTGGATGCTCCATCCCTGGAAGTGTCCAAGGCCAGGTTGGACGGGGCTTGGAGCAACCTGGGATAGTGGAAGGTGTCCCTGCCCATGGCAGGGGGCTGGAAATGGATAATCTTGAAGATCCTGACCAACCCAAACCATCCTGGAATTCTCTGGACATAGATGGTCCCAGACAGTTTTGGTTGTGTTTTGTGACCAAGGCCAGCTCAAAAAAAAAAAAAAAAAAAAAAGGGGAAAACAGGGAAAAAAAAAAAAAATACAGAGGAAAACCAGGAAAGAATAACTCAGTGAATGAATTCAAAATAATTTTATCAGGAAGGCAGGGGAGAAGACTTTAGTCTGTCAATTGATTTAACAGTCAGGAGGGGAGGAGAAATTAGATTTTTTAAAAATATTTTATTTCCACCTTCTAATCTTGGGGGAGGATCTGAAAAAGGGAAATAATCAGGGAAGAGAAAATCTCCTAACACTTACAATGAGACTGACTGTCAGAAAAGAACATAATGCAGCAGAGGTAAAATCCTCCACAGATATTTTTCTTTTTCTTGTTCAGCTTTCAGCAGAAAATGCTCACAGAGCTGCTGTTCTCACTGCCCCTCTGGAGCGACACCGTTTATCCAAGAACAATTAAGAGGTGATGTGTTCCTGCCTAAAAATTCCTGGCAGCAGGAGATTAGAATTAAAAAGGCTGTAACATAACAGAAATCCATATTGAGGGGGTCGAAGTTTTTTCTGGATTGATTGGAGCTGAGGAGCAGGCAGATGTTTTCCAGGGGGAGCGGTGGCTGACAGCAGCCGGCTCCCCCCTGATTTATTGCTTTACAATTCTAATTTACCAACAGTTGACACAATTTCTTAATCACACGAGCCCTCCCAATAAAAGACTGGGGATGGTTCACGTTTACACCCCATGGCACAGCCAGGAGTTGATGGTGGGTGCAGCCTCCAGCTCCTTTCAGGCACAATAATGAGGTAACTCCTAACCCCAGGCGCCAGGACTGGGGAACCTGTGGGTCCCCAGGTGTTTTTGGGATCTCTTACTCCGAGCTCCACTCATTTTCCTCTGGAGGGAGGGCTGGACTCCATCACTTCGGCAGCTACAGGCTGTGCAAGCAAGCAGATGGCTCCAGCTGCTTGGGTCATGCCTATTTTATTTTCCAGAGGTCGGCAACTTTCAGGGAGTCGTGCAGAGCCCCTGAGCCTCCTTTCCCACAGGCTGAGCTCCTTTCCCAGCTCCCTCAGCCACTCCTGGTGCTCCAGATCCTTCCCCAGCTCCATTCCCTTCCCTGGACACTCTTCAGCCCCTCAATGTCTTTCTTGTCATGAGGGGCCCCAAAACTGCCCCCAAACAGCTTCATCCAATCTCCAGCTTTGCTTGCAGGGTTCATCCAGACACATCTTTAAGTCTTCCCAAAAGCAAGATTATTTCTTGCTCTCCCAGGGCTATCTCAGCTGCAGGTTGTGTTTCTTCACTAACAAGTAAGAAAAGGGTGTTGTGCTTCCCACTTCCCATGAAACACTGCTAGGAGTTATTGCTTTCACCTGGAGTCAGTCCTGTGGCACATCCCTCTGAGCATCACCCACCGAACTCCTGGGTGTTTTCTTGGGAAGGGCAACACTCTGGAGTGAGTTACATGCTGTGGCTGGAAGTTGTGGCATGTTTTCTGTACAGAAGAGTTCTGGTGGAAAGATCAGCTTCTTAAAGCATTTTTTTATTGCTGAAAATGAAGCTTTTTAAAGTGTTTTTATTTCCCAGTGCGCCATGCAGAGTTCAGACTGCACTCAGCAGTTCGATGAAACCTTGTGTCATGGACTGGCCAGCCTTGGAAGTGTCCAAGGCCAGGCTGGACGGGGCTTGGAGCAACCTGGGATAGTGGAAGGTGTCCCTGCCCATGGCAGGGGTTGGAACGGGATGGTCTCTAAGATCTTTCCAACCCAAACCATTCTGGGATTCCATGCATGAGGTGACTGCAAGAAAGTGGGGAATAAACTGGGGTGTCCAGCCAAGCGAGCACATCCCTGGGGAGATCTTCATTCAGTGAATTAATTTCTTGTCCCCTCTGAGGGGCCAAAACTCTCTCTCAGCTGATGAGGAGTGAGAACCACCTGACAGCCCCCACTCCTAACCCCTGACAACTCCTCCTTCCCGCAGGTACCTGGGCATCACGCGGCCGCTGACCTACCCCGTGAGGCAGAACGGGAAGCTGATGGCCAAGATGGTCTTCATCGTGTGGCTGCTGTCGGCCTCCATCACCCTCCCTCCGCTGTTCGGCTGGGCCCAGAACGTGACGGTGGAGCGGGTGTGCCTCATCAGCCAGGACTTCGGCTACACCGTGTACTCCACGGGCGTGGCCTTCTACATCCCCATGGCCGTCATGCTGGTGATGTACAGCCGCATCTACAAGGCGGCCAAGGTCAGTGCCGAGAAGCACCGCTTCATGAACTTCCCCAAGCACTACGAGGAGGAGGGCGTCTACTGCCTCGAGGCCTCCAGCCGCGCCCACCACAGCTCCCGGCGCACCAAGGCCGTGGAGGAATGCGCCACGCTCTCCAAGCTGCTCCGGCAAGACCGCAAGAACATTTCCATCTTCAAGCGGGAGCAGAAAGCCGCCAGGACCCTCGGCATCATCGTGGGGGCCTTCACGTTTTGCTGGCTGCCCTTCTTCCTGATGTCCACGGCGCGGCCGTTCATCTGCGGCATCCGCTGCAGCTGCATCCCGCTGCGGCTGGAGAGGACTCTGCTCTGGCTGGGCTACACCAACTCCCTCATCAACCCGCTCATCTACGCCTTCTTCAACCGCGATTTGAGGACTACTTTCTGGAACCTGCTGCGCTGCAGGTACAGGAACATCAACAGGAGGCTCTCGGCCGCCAGCATGCACGAGGCCCTGAAAGCCACGGAGAGGCACGGGTGCCTCCTGTAGTGCCTGACCCCCCGGCTCCTGCCTCTCCATGCCGGGTTCCTCGCTTCCCTGGCCTCGCAGGGGCTGGCAGGAACCGTCCCGCCCCACCAGACATCGCCGCTGAGAGTGACGGCCCTTCCCCTCGCCCCGTGAGGGGACGCGGTTTTCCTCGCCCAGGGAACAAGTGGAGGGAACTTTGGGAACAGCCCTTCCTTCTCACTCTGTCCCAGGTCGGAACAAGACCTGGGGGGGGTTCGAGGTCTACCAACGACTGCGGGCAAGTCACACCACCTTTCTGTGCCTCAGTTTTCCCATCTGTTATTAAAATTATTAAAAAAAAAAAAAAAGGAAAAGAAACCCTCCCAGCCAACCAACCAACCAACCAAAAACCCTAAAAACTTGATAAGACTGTGGCTCTCCACCTTCAAAAAGGGCTCTAAGGTCTGTGGAGGGCACACAAAATCCTGTGTAAAGATAACATTGGCTGCACTTCTCTGTGGAATCTGACAGCAGCTCCATTGTACATCCAAGCTCCCGTGCCATCCCAGCTTATCCGAACCCTTTCCCCCGATGTAACTGCATTTCACACCCCGGGCTCGTGTCCAGGTTTGCACGCCAGAGCAGGAATACCAATGACCCCATTTCCCCCCACACTGTAGCACTGCAGCACTTGAAGGAGATGAATTTGCAGGATGAAACACAAATGAACACGGAGTTTCCTTTATGGTTGGATGGGGAAGTTTGACGCCTCCTCCTCATCAGGGCAACGACCAGAGAGCGAAGCCGCTCGTGTTTATTGGGTTGTACTGTAATTCATTCCCAGACAAGTGACGTGTGCTCATCATTTGTGGCTAATTGACTCCATAAAAGCACGCTTTGGTTGACAACAGAAAAAAAAGCATATAATTTCTCTGACAGCTTTACAGTGTTTCAGTATGATGTCCAGCAAGCTTGAAAAAATGCACTGAATGATGTTATCTTTTTCTAAAAAAAAAAGAAAAAAAAAAAAAGGTTTCTCCTTATTCTGGTGTCTCAAGAATCTTTGGTCTCTCCAAAGCGTCTCTTCACGTTTTGGTGGTGGTGGGACTCGTTTTCCTGCAGTTGTCTCTCCTCATGATCAGCACTGTAGTATCAAACTTGCAGCCCCACAAACCTTGGCCCGTTTGATCAGAGAATCATAAAATGCCAGCGTGGTTTGGGTTGGAAGGGACCTTAAAAACCATCTTAAAAACCACGGGCAGGGACACCTTTCACTATCCCAGGTTGCTCCAAGCCCCGTCCAACCAGGCCTTGGACACTTCCAGGGTAGTTGATGTCTGCTCCAGTTATTGTTGAACATCTCTGGGTTTTTCTGGCAAAGTCAGACTGCTCAGAGGCTCAGGGAAAGTTGTTTGTAGCCCTCTTTTCACTCCAGATTTGCTTTATCCGGCACGAGTGGTGTAGTCCCACCTCTGGCACCACCAGGAAGTGTGATGCCTTCATCCATATCTGAGCTGGGTATTGGATGTCCTGGCTGACTTCTGGTGTGGTTTGCCTTAGCCATCAATATTTATCCTGTGATGTGTTTTGTGTTTTGCCTCATTTTGCCTCTTCTCAGCGGCCATTTTTAATCCTGTCTCATTTTAGACCTGCTTTTTCTAAAGATGCCCAGTGAGATTCCCAGTTTGGACTGGTGGGTCACAGCAGGGAACGCGGCTCGAGCCCACTGGGAATGTCCCGAGGGACTGAGAGGTTGGACACAGCAATGTGCCCAGATGTTCCCCGAGCTCGTGTCCTCACAGACGGAGCCACAATTGCACAGAGGAGCAGGGGAGGTTGTAGCTGCTGTCTCCAGAGGGAGATGTTTTAAGACAGAGCAGAGATTTGAAGGAGAACCTAATCAGGAGTGATCCTAAAGGATTTAACTGGAGTCCCACACACCACAGCTGTAGGGCACGGTCTGACTGCCCATCTCGGGACCTGCTTCACAAAACCAACCCCTTTCCTCCCAGAAAACACTCCAGGCCAGCATCTCCTCTGCCACAACATCTCAGCAGCAGCTGTCACTGCTTCTGTCCTGCCACGGGGACACAAAGCTCCTGCAGGGTCTGATTTCCTGCCTCGGCTCCTCCAGCTCCTTCCCTGCCCTTCTGACAGAGCTGTCTGCCTTAAAATGGACCAGCTGCTAATTCAGCCTGTCTTGGCAGGGTGGAGAGCCCCAAGACAGCCCATTTCACATCCAGCACATAAAATATCTGGTTTGCTCCAAGCCCCGTCCAACTTTATTTATTTTAGTTTGTATTTATTGCTGTGCCTAGGGTCATTGTGTTACTTATTTTCAGTGTTAGGGGTTTTTAAACTGCCTTTAAAAAGCTAATTTTGTTTAATTCCACTTAACATCCCTATTCTGATGGCATTTCTAGCACTGCTTAAACGTGTTCTGCAAAAGAGCTATGAAACAGTGTTTGAGCTTTTTAAAGTGAAATCATACAGGTTTTTTTCTGATTTGATGGTTCTTCCAGAATGGAAAGAGTAAGGGAAAGAATGGGATTCTGCGTGATCCAAACCTCAAATTTCTTGTAAGCAAGGGATCAAGCAAAACGGTTTGCTTTTAAAAAGAAAAATCAATGTTTTCTTCGACTTGGAACTGAATGTTTTGTTGCACTCAAGGCTTACCTGATAAATGCTTCTACCGCTTAAAATGAAAATATAAGGGAAAAAATTTAAAAGAAAAGCTTTCTTCCCAGAAACAACTCCAGAAGTTTGCATCCAAAAAGATTTAAAGACGACAGCTCCACTGAAACGAAACATTTCGCTCCAAAAAATAACGGGATATAGGCTGCTTTTCCCAGTAGTGATTGACTCAAGCTTTGAGACATCAACCTAAACTCTGGCTTTTTAACTCCCCAGGATTAAATCGTGTTCGGGTTAAATAAAATAAAGTGCATCCAAAGACACCGGGGCCTTTTCCACACACGAGTGAGCACCAACCATTTAGTTAAGCCAGTCAAGATCCTTGTAAGATGAGCTGCTAAATCATGCTGAAAATACTCCGTGGGTTTTATTTTATTTATTTTTTTTTAATCAGACAGGAATCAATGCGTTTGGCATCTGCAAAAAAAAAAACCAAACCCCGGCTTAAAAATAAATCTGAGCCATTTTGAAACTGATTTTAGCGCACGCACACGCGTGTGCCTAAGCAAACTACGAAGAGAAATTATCTCTGGAAGAGTCCATCTTTAGGCAAAAATCTGAGCTCGGGGAGAAAATCATCAATTTAGGAGGACGAGAGGAACTTCTGTGGACAATGAGAGGTTCCCAGCAGGCCAACAGCAAGACAGTGGAACAGAATGAGGAGCCTCGGGCAGAGAAAATTGAACTAATTCAGGCATTAAATGAGTAGGTCTCAAGTCATCTTTTTATCCCACGCCCTGTGCAGGGGAAATACAGGAACGCAGGTGGGGAGATCTGGGGAGCAAAGGCACTTCTGAGAAACCCCCCACGGGGGTTTGTAGGGTTTTGATAACGACTCTGAGCAAAGCCAGGCAAGATCAATAGGAGATGTACAGCCTAAGCAGTACAATCCTGTGTTTCTCCCCAAAAAACCTGAATTTCCCCACTCTGAGCTCAGCACTTCATGGACTGACAGGCAGAGCTGGAGATTCGCAGGGACAGCTCAGCAAACCCACCCTACTCCTCATCTCCACGGGAGTCCTGCCACCTCCTCCATCTTTCCTGGGGACAAAGGAATATCCACCAGGTCAGACTGGAAGATGATCCCACCTGGAGCACAGGCCTGTGCCGGATTCTTACAGAGACAGATCAACAAAAACGTTGTGGAATCCTTCCCTGTCCCACCAAGCAAAGGTTCAGTGACTTGCTGAGCCCGAAGTGCTCTTGGAGTTTAATAACCTCCAACGCGTGCTCTCCTTCCCCCCTATTTAATTTTTGCCCACTCTGCCATCCCGAGGTAACGAGTTCCACCATCTAATTACATTTTAGATGAAGAAGCGCCTCCCTTCCCTCTTTTAAACCACCTGCTGAGCTCTTTAGGCTCTGGCTGATCCCTGCCTTAGGAAGGAGGATGAGTGATCCCCCCTGTTCACCCTCTCCAGGCCAGTTACGATCCTGCAGCCCTGTGCCATGTTCTTCCTTTTGAAATAAAAATCCGTTCAACCCCTAATTCCTTTTCCAAAAGCGGGAGATACTTTGGGAAAAATATTAGGACAAGGGTGGTCTGGATCATGTGCCTTCCCACCCTTTGCTATGTTCAAGGCATCCGACCACATTTAGTTCAGGAGATACCCTGTTTCTCCACGGTTTCTGTGCAAGGCTCAGTGTAACCCTCTGTTTTTCCACAGGGAACAGCAAATCCTATCTCTGGGATTGGATAACCCCATGTCAGACCCCTGAATGAGCAGGACCTGGTGCCCAGGCTGATGGTGGCAACAGAGGGGGATTTGGGGGAGCAGGGGAATCTCTTTCTTTGGCCAAATTCAAACCTCAGCTTCAGGAACATGACCTTCTTCTGAACCTGACTTTGCTCTGAGCATGATTCAAATTCAGAAGCCTCCAGGCTTCCCTTCCAACTTCAGTATTTTAGGATTTGGATGATTTGTCTAATTTCCCACTCAATTTATCATCCACATTCTTTTTGGCAAGGTGATTTCCAGATTTCCTACCTGCCATGTGAAAAAAGCTCCTGCTATTTTGAGTCTCACATCAATAAAACTGAAAGGCAGCCACAAGACACTTTCCACCTGTGTCTTTAGGTAAGAAATGGGTTGGTTTGGGGGTTTTCTTAATTGCCATTTTAATCTGGAAATGTTTAGTGTTCGCTCTGCAAGATCTTCAGTAGCCTGACTATTCCTTTTCTCTATCTTGTGCATTACTCTGCAATGGAGCTTAAGCAAAACCCCAAGAACACCAGATGAACAGGCAGGTCACTGCTTTAAAATCATCATATTAAGGCAAAAAGTGGATATTTCATAGACTCACAGAATGATTTTGGTTGGAAGGACCTTAAAGATCACCCAGTTCCCCCCCCTGCCACGGGCAGAGATACCTTCCAACATCCCAGGTTGTTCCAAGCCCTGTCCAACCTGGCCTTGAGAACTTCCAAGGAATTTTTCCAGCCCTTCTCAGCACTGGCACCCAGGGAAGGAAGCAGACTGCTCTGCTCTGGCAATTCCACTTTTTTTTTAAATGACAAAATCTCCCATGTAGAACACACAATTTCAGAAGAAAGCAGGAGTTGAAAGATGATATTACACAAATGCCTTTATCTGTGAAGAGCTGAGCCTCCCTTGCCAACAAGCGTGGAACTGGGTGAGCTTTAAGGTCCCTTCCCACCCAAACCGTTCTGGGATTCTCTTCTTCATGGCCTGGTGTCCCAGCGAGGTGGGACAGGAGCTCTCTCTGTGGCCTAAACTCCCACCAGGGCCCGACATCCAACCTGAGGGACAATGACACAAGGTGAGCTCCACATCCTCTGACTGCCGGACAAAAACATCACCTGGGAGGGCAGGAAAACCCATCCCGGAGATGGTCCCCGTCAGAGTCAGGAGATGTTCATCCCACCACACCTACAGAAGCTCCCAGGATTTCTGTGCTAACCCTGCTGTGTTCCAGCACCGAAGTGCTGAATCCAAGCCCCGAGCCTGCCCCTCCAAGGCAGCCACATCCCAGACTATTTCCAGGCTCGGATCCGGGCAGCCAACACGCGCCGGGCGTTTTCCTGCTCCTCCCGCCGGCCACGCGGACCTTGGACAGCGGCAGCAGGACTCTGCTGCTGCACAACTTGGCAAAGAGCTGCTCTAGCAATTAGAAAAAGCAAAGTCTTTACAGGCTGCAGCGTGTGCTCTGCCAGGGGGTAGCTGGAAACTCCCAGCACCCGCTCAAGACGGTGAGAATTAACTCTGGGTGATGAGGGAAGCTGCCTTATTTGGAGCCACTTTTCCAGCTTCTTTTCCACTCTCAGCCGCACATTTCCGACCCTTCGAACACCATCAGTGGCCTGTTAACGCGGCAATTAGGAGAAGAGGGAGGCAGAGAGTGGCCGAGTGCCAGACACTTGGTGACAGTGTGTGACAACGCAGCCGTGAGCTCGTAAATCGCGAGCGCGGCTCCGGAGGGCTCTGCTCGGAGCCTGGGATCTGTCTGCTCGCTGCAGACAACCTGAACGCCTTTGTGCACTTCCAGACTGTGGAATGCCTCGGTCGTTCCACTCCCAGGACAAAGCTCTGGGCGGCAGCTGCTGCAGTGTGCTGGGGTGGACGTGTCCAGACAAACCGCAGCCACCTCTCGGGAATTGGTGCCACAAAAGAAGGAGGGTACAAAGCTGTTGGAGAGGGTGCAAAGGAGGGCTGTGAAGATGGTGAAGGGTTTAAAGGGGAAGCCATACAAGGAGTGGGGCTGAGGTTCCTTGGTTGGTTTAGCCTGGAGAGGAGGAGGCTGAGGGGACTCTCATTGGGGTCTGCAGCTCCTCCCGAGGGGCAGCTCCGATCTCTGCTCCCCGTGACAGTGACAGAACCCAGGGAGCGGCCGGAGCTGTCCCAGGGGAGGTTTAGTTGGATATCAGGGAAGGTTCTTCTCCCAGAGGGTGCTGGGGCACTGACCAGGCTCCCCAGGGAATGGGCATGGCCAGAGCTCCAGGAGCATTTGGAAAACTCAGGGAT
Source organism: Machaerirhynchus nigripectus (assembly GCA_013397975.1). Lineage (NCBI taxonomy): Eukaryota > Metazoa > Chordata > Aves > Passeriformes > Dicruridae > Machaerirhynchus > Machaerirhynchus nigripectus. The sequence goes on along the minus strand of VZRQ01002785.1, from coordinate 1,716,319 downwards.
GCACAGAGTGGGACTGTTGGGGTGTCTGTGCAGGGCCAGGAGCTGGATCAGTGATCCTGGTGGGTCCCTTCCAGCTCAGGATATTCTGTGGTAAATGAGAAGCAATAAGAGGTCATGAGTATAGTCCTGGGAAAGCTGCACATGGCTCAGCTGTGGTTTCCACCAGTCTTTAACTCCACATTTCCAGGCTCCTTCCCATCCCAGGACTGTGAGCAGGTCTCCCAGATGAGAACCTAAACCCTCAGGCGGGCGTGGGAGAGCATTGGACCCGCTAATTTGGAAACTAACATTCCAGGATCTTTCACAGAGAGCTTTGGGCGGGTTTTTTCCTCTCCCCTTAAAGGCTGAAGGGGAAATATTCCTGATAACAAAGCCGTGCTTTTTCCAGGCGTCACATTTCTATAGCATTGTCAGGAGAAGTCTGGGCTACATATGGAAATGGATGCAGCTCAAAGGAAACCGTTCTGGTTGACTCTCCTTGGAGACATTAATCTGAGTTTCGTGCTGTCACTTCTCAAGAGCCACTTCTCTGTTGTATCTTCAAGAGACATCATAATGTCAACAGCCCCGAGCAAGAGCAGATCCTGCGTGGAAGCAGAGGGATGTTTCCCAGAAATCTCGTTCCTGGGATGCAGCCCGAAGGCTGAGCACCCTGGGGACCACCCAGCCCTGCCCCCTGACCCGGGCATGGCCTCCCTGGCACAGCAGTCCATGGGGAAACACCCCAAACAGCTCTTGGGATAAGATTTGTGGCTGTCTTGGCTCTCGGAGCCAGGCCAGGACACAATTTCCTCCTGGTGTGGTGGAAAAGTGTTGGGAGAAGGGTGGAAAGACCCTCTGAGACTTCAAGACCTTGTCAGCACAAAGCCAGGGCGGTAGAATCTGCACAGCAGCAAGAGAAATAAAACGTGTAATTTAAATTAAGAGCAATTAGCACAGGGTTTGGGAAACAATTAAAAAATATAAAAATAATTATAACAAAAAAAGCATTTTTCTCTTGGGTACCCAATACAGTTCTGAAAATTGGTCCTAAGTAAAAAAATCCCTGGCACCATCAGATTTTAGCCCCAAGACCCTTGGACAGTTATTCCCCATTAGTTCACCAATCCAAGGTTGTTTCCCAACAGGCAAACACCCCACAATAAATTTCTGAGAGAGGATCTGGGGTCGCATCTGTGGTTAGAAAAATGATGGCAGGAGCAATAGAGATGTATCAGAGGAAGGAAAAATATCCCTGTGAGAAAAAGCTGCCAGAACCAAAGATCGGGGAAAGAAAAATCCAGCAATTCCAGAAGTTTTTTTTGAAATCAGGGCGATGTAGAGCCTTTCCACCTCTGGTTGTTTTTTTTTTTTTTTTTTTTAAATACACCACATCCTTCTTATCAAAATCACTGATATATTCTTTTAAAAATCTTTGAGGAAAATATATCAACAACGATGAGCTGCTGGTAATGCTGGAGCCTAAGAAAGAATAAACCAGTTCAATCCTCAGCAAACCAATGTATCAACACCATCCCATTTTTAGGTCTGAATTCTATTATCCAGTCTCCTAAATCCTCAAAAAGAGCTGAAATTGGAGCAGAAACTCCAATAATATTTTGCAGTGAGTGAAAAGGTCACACCTAGAGGTGTGCAAGTCTTGGGCATGGCCACTGCTGTAACGTGGTTGCCACCCATAAGAGGGAGAATTGATATATTTGGGAGTAAATATGCCCAAAGCAGGGAATATTTCGGGCATGTCAGGCCTGAGGAAATAATTCTCCTGGCAGCTTTCCCATGCAGGAATTGGCACTGAACCCAAATTAGCTCCTGTCCTGCCACAGCTCACACAGAGATCGGCCCAACCTTCAACCTGCGGCTCTTCCGCTCCCGGATTGAGGAATTTGGGAGCAGGCCATCCCAATGGGCTTTGTCAGCACAGCAGCAGGGATTCGGGGAGTGAGAAGGAGCTGAAAGGCCTGAGCTGATGTCCTGTGAAGGGGCCACGCTCCCTTTCTTCTCCTGGGTCACATCACAGCACAACAGAGCCGCCTCCTCCCACAGCCCATCGCCGGGGGAGAGCTTTAGGATCTAAACTCTGTGAGGGATGGTGTCTAGACATTAAAGGCCAGATGTTTCCTTGAATTCCTCTCAGGGAACATTTCAAAAGGATACGGACCTGACTGGCTAGAAAATGAGCTTCTTTTGCCTTTCACAGCCCCTGCCAGCGATGCATTCCCAAATCCTCGCGGTATTCGGACACACAGCTTATCTCCACTCCCTTATCTCATATCCAGAGTCACCAAAACACTTCATCAGAATTCACAATTCTCCATGGACCACAGGAGCAGGTGGAAATATTTAATTTTAGGTTTCTGCTGATGCTTAAGGCAATGGTACAATGTTCCCATTGCAGTTGCTGTGGAGAAATAAAGTTGGGAAGTTATTTCCTTGACCAAATGGAGATGTCTGGTGTGGATGAGATTTTAATTCCACCCAAACCAGGCTGGTTCTTTCCAGGCACTATAAAGAGAGCCCTGAAGGATTTGCTTAGAGGAGGTGACAATGTTGGAGGTGCCTGAGTTTGATCTGAATCCTCTCCTGCGTAAAACTCTGCCACAGCTGGAGCTGTAAGCGTGTCTTGGAAAGCTGAATCCAAACATTTGGATGGAAAATGGTTTCTGGGCCAAGGGCTTTGACCCAGAAATCCCAGATTTATAAGGAATTCTGTGGCCTGTGTGAGTGACACCATTAAAACCAGACCCCAAAATGGGTTAGAAATCTTTCAGTTCCTGACACAGAAAAGTAGGGGGAACTGATGATCAGCAGGATGCTCTGAAGGCTGGAGCACCTCTGTTCTGGAGACAGGTTGAGAGAGCTCAGCCTGGAGAAGAGAAGGCTCCAGGGAGACCTCAGAGCCCCTTCCAGTGCCTAAAGGAGGTCCAGTAGAGCTGGAGAGGGACTTGGAACAAGGGATGGAAGGACAGGACACAGGGAATGGCTTTCCACTGCCAGAGGGCAGGGAGAGATGGGACATTGGGAAGGAATTCCTGGCTGTGAGGGTGGTGAGGCCCTGGCACAGGGTGCCCAGAGAAGCTGTGGCTGCCCCTGGATGCCTGGCAGTGCCCAAGGCCAGGCTGGACAGGGCTTGGAGCAGCATAGGACAGCAGAAGGTGTCCCTGCCCGTGGCAGGGCTGGCACTGGATGATCTTTAAGGTCCCTTCCAACCCAAACCAGCCTGTGCCTCTATGATAAGCTGGGTCTTCAATACGAGGGGAAAAGTTTCAGTATTTCAGCGTTTGCTGGAAGCTCTCCAAGGGCTGGAGCTGGGATGAAGCCGCCGCAGGAGATCCCAGTGTCCATCCTGCCCCAGCTGGGCCTCCTGGCCATGTGTCAGGAGGTACCCCAGGCCCAGCACTTGGTTTTCCACTCCTCTGCCCACCTGCACATCTTGGGCTGAAGTGGCCCTTCAGAGCAGCCTCGTGGTTTTAATCTGAGTGTGGCTAATGCACGAATGCTCAGCTGGACGTGGAAAAGTCCCCAGAGGAGCTGGGGGGCCTCAGCCTTCCTTTCAGCTGACCCAAAAGAAACATCTCCTCGGCTTTTCAGGCTCATTACTGGCAAATTTAGCTTACTCAGCCTCACTAATGTGACAAATCAGGGTCAAGGCTGACCCGGGAGGGTCTGACCAGCCTCAAACGAGGTCATCAGGGGCAATCTTTATTTTAATTTGGGGATTAAAATAAAAACACACACTCGCAACATCTTGCACGCCACAAGGGACAAGTCGGTGACACCTCAAAAATATCACAGCTCTCAGGAAAGCTGAGAAGACATCATTTGGGATTTAACCAGAAAACATCTCTCTGACTGACACAATGCCACCAGCTGATGGGAAGTTCAGTTCTCCCCCCACCAACCCAATGCCCTATAAAAATAAGTGATGGGGGTAAAAAAAGAAAAAAAGAAGAAGCGAGCACAGCGAGAAATCTCTTGGCTGTCAAAACATCCATCAGCAAAATGAAACACAATGTGGACACCTCACACTCAGCACTTTTGTTCTTTACTGCCACAACCAAGGCAGAGATGTTCCAGTTTAGGATCTGGACAATAAAATCAAACAGCCAGCCTTGGAGAACTTCTCCTGAGCACCGAGAAAAGTTACCTTGATACCCACGGAGATGAGACCCACTTACATCCCTCCGAAGCTTTTATTAAGGCTTTTCTTTGCACTTGTGCTATTTTTTTTCCCACCTTACAATATCTCACGGCAGGTGGGAAGGGGGAAAAAATAGTCTGCAGCCTGGTAATTAAACAGGTTTGGTTTTAACGCCGCAAATTACAGCGAGATGTGACAGTCTCAGGTATTTCCAGCTGTCACACCTCAGTGCTCTTCCCTCGCTGATGTGCTCGGGCTCTCGTCCCCCTGCCAGGCGTGCAGTGCCATTATCTTCATTCCAGGGGAAGGAAAAGGAGGGGGAGGGCTGCAGGGACCTCCTGGGCACCCCACAGGCCCTTGTTACACAACACCTTTCTGGGCATGTCAAGAACAAGCTCCCCCCGTGTTTTTCCCCTTTCAGGAGCTTTTCAGCCCCCTCTCTGTCACCAGCCTGGATTCCTTCACCACGAGGTGAAGGTCTGGGCAGTTTCCAGCTTGGCATCAAGACCTTTCCATGAGGTGGCTCTATGTTTCCAGCATGTATTCCCTTCACTCCCTGCTCAGGGAGTNAACATATATAAATATATAATATATGTTATTTATTTATATTTTTTATATTATTATATTTATAGAGAGCAACCCTACACGGTCTTAGATTTCACTGTCAAGCCAGGATGAGGCAAAAATCTTTTTGTCTCCTCTTACAAGAAAAACTCTTTGTTCCTCTGCCCTTCAGCTCTTCCAGTTTGGATCCACCGGCTGGACACAGGTGACCAGGACAGCATGGACACAAGTGCTCTTCCCAAGAGGTCAGAGGGAGTTTTTACAAGGATATGTAGTGATGGAATAGGGAAAATGGCTTTAAACTGCCAGAGGGCAGGGTTGGGTGGGATATTGGGAAGGAATTCTTCCCTGTGAGGGTGGTGAGGCCCTGGCACAGGGTGCCCAGAGAAGCTGTGGCTGCCCCTGGATCCCTGGAAGTGTCCAAGGCTGGGCTTGGAGCACCCTGGGATAGTGGGAGGTGTCCCTGCCCATGGCAGGGGGTGGCACTGGATGATTTCTGAGGTCACTTTAAACCCAAACAGTTCTGTGAGACACATTAACGTGGGCAACTGGTGTCCATGGCACTGGAACAAACTGGAAAGGGAGGTGGGTGGGACTGGTGCATCCACAGGCCCTGCTCCTCTAACAGATACCAGAACCACTTCCTCGACCTGCTTGGCCCCAGGGGTTTGAATTTCAAGCCAAGTTACCTAAACTTACTGTGTGTCTAGTCCTAGATGCTCCTGCTGTTGGTTCTGCTTCGCCAGCTGGGCTCTGCCCACTCCCAGGACAGCAGAGTTCCCAAGAGGAAAGCTTTCCAAGGCCCACAGCAGATCCAAAAAAAAATCCCCCCTCCTTCCTGCACAGCTGCAGACTCAGAGAAATTCAGGAGATGCGCGTGCCAGCCACACACCTTAGGGTTTTCTAAGGAGGGTTTTGGTTCAGAGAGAGGCCCTACCCCACCAGAAGGGCGTTCGCTGGGGGAAGCCGTGCTGGAGCAAAGCTTGTGTGCCCCTCTGCAGCCAGAGAAGGGTCTGGAGCTGCCCTGCGGCCTGAGCTTCACCCAAAAATCACCCAAAGCTTTCCCTTGGCTCCCATCACAGCCAGGATTCTCCCTGGATTCACCGTTCTGCAGGAAAGGACACGTGAGGGCAAAGGCAGCTCAGCCACCACCTCCTCCCCTGCCCAGCCTTGCTGCCTCTCACGGGACAATTCCACTGCTGGAAGGAGAACACAAAGCTGCTCCCACCTCCAAAATACCTCCAGAAACACTTGCAGCTGGTGGAATACCTGCACTAAGGAGTTGGAAGGACACCTCAGCTCTCTATCGAGCTCCACTTATAACACAGTGCCACCCTGAGCAGTTGCTGCACTCCCTGAGCTCCTGTTCCTCCTCCAAACCCGAGTCTCTCACCTCCCTTCCCTGACTTTAGGTGGGTAAGGAAGAAAAGACCACATCCAGCACCTCAGCTTGCAGTCAGCTCCCAGCAAATCCCCTCTGGAGATGTTTCTCCTTCATTACAATCAGGTGTGAGACCTGTTCTGTGTGACCAGGCCCAAATGACAGTCACCATTTGTTAAACATCACCAGCGCAGTCAGCATTCCGGGATTTCAACCCGGAGGGAGGGGAAAAAAGGCTTCAAAGGCCAATGAAATAAACACATGTTGCACGAAGCAACAGGCAGAATAATATAATTGCTGAGTTTTAAAAACAAAAGGAAAATCCGTTATCTGCTGAAAAGCAGGAGATGTCCCAGAACTCCGCTGTTTGCCGGGTTAAATGTCTCTCTGATCAGCTCTCTTGTTTGTTTGCTGTGTAGCCCACTCGAATCACTCCATCCCCGGCTCAAATCGCATCTGTGTTTCTACTTGAGCAGAAACACGAGTCACCTTGGAAGGAGCACAGCAGAAAATAATCTCTCTCTATATATATATTAAAAAAACAACCACTGGCAGATCTCTGCACGGTAACTGAGGAACTGCTATTTCACTAAAACCAACTTCAAGTCACCGTGCTCTCTCACTAGGCCAAAAAAACGTTCCCTTCTTGGGATTAAAGCAGCTCTCCTAAATGAGGCTGGCTATGATTGACGCTTTAATTGACTGGCACAATTTCATGCTTTAATGACTCCGGGCTCCTCGGTTTAGCCATGAATAAATTTAACTGTTAAGTCCTTGCGTGTAAATCCTCCTGCCTGGAAGTTCCTATTCTCCCTTTAAAATGGAAACTCGGATTAAGGAGACTCATCCACGTGGCAGGAGCTGGATGCTGGGATCTGCACATCCCCCGCTCACCAGTTCCCCCAGTTGCCTCCTGGACCACCGTGACTGGCTGGAAGAGGGCTCCAGGTGGGATTTCTTCAGGAGAAGCCCCCAGGAGCTTGAGTAGCTCAGCCTCACAGTGGTATCTGCTCAGCAATTAGTGGGATAATTAACTTTTCCTGAGGTCGATGACCAACAGAAGAGCAGGAAAACATCTCCTTTCTGGGAAACACCTTCTGTCCCAGAGCTGACTTGGCCATGCTTGAAATTCTGCAAAATCCTTTGTATGATAACCAAGGGGAGAATTCTGGGCTGATTTATCTCCTGTCCTATCTCTCCTGTAGGTTTTAACCCTGTGGGTCTGCTCTGTGGTTGCAGTCCCCTTTTTCCCTGGTTTATGGGATCTGGTAGTAAAGCAGGGTGAAATGCAGCTCCCAGGCAGGCTCCATGTTTCAGGCTGTATTTTTAACTTTTCAGTCATTTTGCTTCCCTCCCCCCCCCATGTATCTAAATCTCCTGATTTAGCAATCACAGCTGGTTCTTGGACTGAACACTTTTTTTTTCTAGAAGCTTCCTCCTCCTCCTCCTCATTCAGCACCCTGACCTAAGTCAGGGACACTCAGATTCATAACAGGTGGCAGAGAAAAGGAGCTGCAGCTGAAAATTCAAGCAGGGTTCAGCATTCAGTGAGAATGCTGCGAGTCCATCACTCCTCGGTGGCTTCTGCTTCCCCATCCCTGTGTCCCCGCACGGAACAGGATCACTCAGGCACCTTTTACTCTGGAAAAGCTCATCTTTTCCAAACATATCTTTGGTTACGTGAGAATCATCCCCATTTCAAGGGTCTCCCCGCCCAGCTCCACCCAAGTCCTTTGTGCTGCCCCTTTTGCCCCAGGGGAACACTGGGATGCCTGAAAATTCCATGAGTCCCTGCCCATGTCAAGGAGGATGCCCTGAAGGTGCTCATGGAGGTTTCTGGAGGTCAGTGACTGATCCAGTGGGTTGCTGGTTCCTCCCAGCTGAGCTGGGGGAAAACAGAGGCAGAGAGGAGGTGACCAGGTCAAGACCATGAATGGTAAACTTCTGCAGCTCTAAACTGGGACTTTGGAGCCTTCTCTTGCAGGAGATGGTCTCAGATCCTGCTACAGCAGGACCCAAAACCCTGCTGGGAACAAAACTCCCTGATCAGCAGCTCTGCCTAATTAAAGTATCCTGGATTTCCTTGCTCCTTGTGCCAAAAGAGACCCAGCAGAGGTGGATAATTCACTGTTCCGCCCTACCCAGCGCTTGGCAGGTCACACCTGGAGTATTCCAGGTGTGCCCAGGTTTGGTCCCTGCTATTCCAAAGGGATGTGGAGAGGCTGGAGAAGGACAGTCAAAGGACTGGGAAGCTGCCATGTGAGGAAAAGCTGAGAGAAATGGGTTTGGGGAAGATCATCCCCATGTTCCACTGCTTTAAAGGGCAGCTGCAAAGGAGATGGAGACTTTCCCTTTATGAGGAGTCACATGGAAAAGATGACAAATAATGGAAAAGTCACTCCTGGGGAGGTTCTGATCGGATCTAAGAAGGAAAATTTCCAAAATGAGAACCATCAGCCACTGGAAAAATCTCCCCAGGGAAGTGGGGGATTTTCCCGCTTTTAAGACTCAGCTGGACATGGCGCTGAACCACCTTTTCTGGACACTGCTTTTGCCAAGAAAGGTTGGACCAGATGATCCTTCAGGTCCCTTCCAACCTGGAATTCTGTGACTCCGTGAAAACCTGGATGTGATGCTCAGCTTGGTGGTGTTGATTTACTGCCGTAAAACCTCCGCAAGGTTTCTCCCTGGTGGGATCAAAGCACCGGTGGAGGTTGAAAAAAACAGATCAGTTCCCATAAAAAGAAATTAAATACCCTGATTGCTTGGTAATATATGGGGGGTTTCATGTTTTCCAGGACTCTCCTTCTGTTATGGGAATATGTGTGGTGAATCCTCGTCTCAAACCTGAGCCTTGACCATGCCAGTCCTAAATTTAGACCCTGTCCCTTTTTTTCACGGAAATCAAAGCATGAAGGTGCCATAAATAGGAAAATTTCTTGTTATTTCTGCAGCAGTGCCTGGGAGCTTTTAATAATTAGCACAGCCTTCCATTTCATGTGGGCCTCTGATGAATCAAAATATCCCTGGTATCAAAGATTGCTCTCCTTCACCAGATGGAGCAGTTTCGTGGGATGCCAGGGGCAGGGAGGGAGCCAGGAGGGATGGATAATTGGATGCAGCCCAGGGAGGATCCATCATCCAGCCAATGTAAATCTCAGAATCTCGGGATGGGTCAGGTTGGAAGGGACCACAGTGGGGTCACCTGGTGCCACCTCCCTGCTCCAGCAGGGCCTTCCCAGAGCACAGGGCTCAGGATTGTGTCCTGAGGGTTCATCCCATTGAGCTCCTGGGTGTTTTGTTCCATGGGAACTCCTCAAGTGTGTGAAGGACCTCTGCCCTTTTCAGATAAGGAGAGGTTGGCTCAAAAGGGACCCTGAGACCTCCCTGCCCTCCTTGGAAACTCCATCCAGGGAGGGTCTGCCAGGGAGGCAATTAGTAGGGAATATCCTGAGTGGAAAAATGCTGACAAGCCCCAAGTCTGCCTCATTTCTTTGCAGAAACACTCGTGGGGTGAGCAGAAAATATTTGGAAGCAGAAAATATTTGGAAGAATATTGGCGATGTGACAGGAGGGGTGGGGCTGCCAAGCACCTTCTTCCGAGAGTTTTCTGGGTCACTTGTCCCCGCTGGTGGCCCCTGCTCTTCTCCTTGGAGCCACAAGCACAAGGAACCACCACCCACCACTGGGCAGGGCCAGTGCTGCCTCCTCCTCCCCGGGGACGAAGCTCATCCTGCTCATCCTCAACATCCCTGACTCCAAACCTGGGACAAAACCTCACGTTCTCCCAAAGGAAAAGGCTTCTTCGGCTCCAGCCTGGCCATCCCTAACGAAAATCCTGGCAGCAAACAAAGACCCACCAGCGGGGTGGGGAAGAATTAATTTGCTCGAAGGGAAAGCGAACGCGGACTGAGCTGCTCCCGGTTGCTCCCGCAGGGGAGGCGATGGGACACGACTGAGCTGAGACTTGGGAGATGCTTCAGCAGCACCGAGGGGTAAACAGCCCTTCAGAAGCTCTTGTTGTGAAGAGAAATTGGCAACAGAAACAGACTCTTTTTGTTGGGAATGGTGGGAGGAAGGTAAAAAATAACAGTGGTGGAAAAACTTCACCAGCTCTTTTCTACGCCTCATCTGCTGCTTTATTAGTACTCCTAAATCTGTTCTGCTAAGTATAAACATCAACCAAATTTACATAAACTTCATTAAAAGCCTGAGTCTCAACTCTGCTGCTCCTCTAGCACACCCAGGAAATGGAGAACTTCAAACTCCTCTGCAGCAAAACAAGAGAAACAAAACAACATTTTAAGGGTGGTTTTGATTTTTTTCCCCTGTTTATTTCTTTCTGCCTTTGTTTTTTTCCCTGGTTCACAAGGTTCGTGGGTGACTTCTCTTTCCCTTTGGGGTCCTTTCTCCCCAGACCTGGAGCAATGCTTCCCAACTCCTCAGAGCACATTAAAAAAGAGAAGTGGAATCATGACAAAATACAGAATGTGATGGGTTCTTCTGAGAGCTTTTATTTCCCTGCTGGTCCTGCTGCTTGTGTTCCTCAGTCAGGCTGATTGGAGACATCCAGAAAACATTCCAGCAGTGCTGGAACAGGATAATTCCTCTGCGAGATGCTGTGGGATTCAGGAAGTGCTGGTGAGGAGGAAGAGGACCCTGTTTCTGGTTGGTCATGACCTAAATCCTGAAGAGGGTTTGTAGCCAGCAGTGCTTGCTGCAGCCACAAGTGCTGGTTTCTCTTTGGGACCTCTTAAGGGTTTGCTGGGATTTGGAGTCATGTCCCAAGTGCACCCCGTGCCTCAGTTTCCCCAGGAAGTTTGACCTTTATCAGATTTGGGCCGTTCTATTCATAGAATCACAGAACGATGGAATGGTCTGGCTTGGAAGGAACCTTAAAGATCATCTCATTCCACATCTCCCACCATCCCAGGTTGCTCCAAGCCCCATCCAACCTGGCCTTGGACACTTCCAGGGATGCAGGGGCAGCCACAGCTTCTCTGGACAACACCTTCCAGTGCTTCATCACCCTCACAGTAAAGATGTTTTTTCCTAAGATTTCATCTAACCCTACTCTGTTTCAGTTTGCAGCCATTCCCCTTGTCCTGTCACTCCATCCCTCGGAAAGTCTCTCTCCATCATTCTTGTAGCTCCCTTTAGGGACTAGAAGACCACAAGGAGGTCACCCCAAAGCCTTCTCTTCTCCAGGCTGAACAATCCCAATTCCCTCAGCTTTCCCTCACAGCAGAGCTGCTCCATCCCTCTGCTCTACTCGGTTCTCCCTCTGCATCAGTGCTGGAGCAAAACTCAGGAGGGAATCCAGGGAAATGTTTAGATAGGATCGAGCTCACCCTCATAATGCGACGCCTCTCTCAAGGAGAGCATCTGGCCAGACAGATTCAAACACAGCCTTCCCTTGCCTCCCTCCCTGTGGATGCTCCGGTGGGAAGAAACCTGAGAACGCTTCAATTCCACGCCGGATCTGCTAAAAATAAACCAGGTGGACAAGCTGCTTTTTCATTCAGCAGTGAGGAGCAGGAGGTGGGGGCAGAGAATTTGGTTCCATGCCCTTCCATGAGCAAAGCATTTCCCCCTCACTCCTGCCCTTCCCAAGCACCTCGAATGCTGCCGGGAACGAAGTGTCCCCCTCCAAGATTAGCCCTCCCGGTGCTCATCAGCAATAGCTGCTCCCACTGGAGCTTCCCGAGCTGTTCCAGCTTGTGCCTGCTCTTCTCCCACCGATTTGGAGTGCTCCTGACAGCTTGAGGGAGAGGGTGGGATGCTGTTGCTGTGGCTCCGCCGTGTGTCCCCAGCCACGCTCCTTCCCCAGCTGCCTCACCGCGCCCAGGCACTTGGCCAAGGCGACCTCTGGGTGAGGAAACCCTGAGCCCTGCAACCCTGAACCTCCTGGGCAAGCCTGAGCCTCCTGGGCAAGCCTCGGGGCTGCTCTGTGGCCACAAAAACCCTCTGCAGAGTTTCTCCAGAAACTCCCACACGTGCAAATGCTCCCAGAATAACTCTGAGCCTGCACTGGGGCCGTGTCCATGAGCTGCAACCACAGTGAGGAGGGCCCTGATCACCCCTTGCCTCCCTTCAGCTCTCAGGTGATTTAATGGGATGGATTTATATATTTAATGAGATGGATTTATTTAATGAGATGGATTTATTAGATAGGTTTAAGAGGCGATCCCGTCCCTGTGATGGAAGCAACTTCCCCTGCAGTGTTCAGGCAACAATGACTGGGATGCAGCTCCTGGGAATGGTTTGAGAAGGGGGCACAGTGCAAATATGTGGGTTTTGGGAAAACAAATCCTCAATGAGGGCATTAACACCATGACTTTCTGCTGCCTGGAGAGCTGAAAGAGGAGGAAACACCAGCCCAGTGGAGAAATTCTTTGGGGACCAAGCCAGACCCTGCTGAAGGAAGGACAGGGACCAAAGAAACCCCAAGCCAGAGAGAGGCAATTATTTACTAAGAGTACAATTTCCTCCTTTCTTTCCCGAGGGTCAGATTAAAACTCCTTGGGAAAAAAACTGTCAGCAAAACATCCTCTCCCCTGCACTGGGGGATGTCTGGACACGGCCCTCAAAGATTTGTAATCCCCCAGCCACAAAACTCTCCCTGAGATAACGGGGAGGGGGGGAAACAAAACCCTGCGCAGGAACCATCGTCTGCAGCAAAGAGCCCTCTGGATTCCAAGTATTTCCTTTCAGCGGAGTAAATGATGTTTTATGCCTATAATTAACTGGGAGCCAGTACACACTGCGCTGGTTTTAAGCTGACTCAATGCTGTCTGCAAGGCACAGTGTGATAAAACAATATTCAAATCAACTTCTTAACTGAGCTGGCGAGTGACACAATCTGGAGACGGGTGCCAGGAGTAAGTGGAGGTTTGCAAAGCCCTGGGCGCGGGGAGGGATTTCAAGGAGATTTTTCTTTTAAGGAGTTGGTTTCCAGTCCATGGGCTGTGAGTTCTGGAGGGGTCTGGTTTCTGAAGCAGCTGAGTTCCTACAGACTTGCTGTAATGGTGTTTTTCTAGGAAAAAAAAATATCCAGAAGTGTTGGAGACAACTGAGGTTGGAAGCCACAGCTGCTGGGAGGTTGAGGTTGGATATTTGGGATAATTTCTTCATGGAAAGGGCTGTCCAGCCCTGGCACAGCTGCCCAGGGCAGTGCTAGAGTCCCCATCCCTGGAGGGATTTAAAAGCCATGTGGATGTGGCACTTGGGGACATGGTCAGTGGTGGCCTTGGCAGTGCTGGGGGAGTGGTTGGACTGGAGGATCCCAGAGGGCTTTTCCAACCTTAATGATTCTTTGAGAACCAGAATCCCTGGAAACATTCAAGGCCAGGATGGGTGAAACTTTGAACAACCTGACCCTGCCAAAGATGTCCCTGCTCCCTGCAGGGGGGTTGAACTAAACGACCTTTAAAGGTCCCTCCCGACCTAAACTCTTCCATGATTCTCACGTTTGCCGAGGTTTGGACGAGTGGGAGATATCTCAAGTTGAAAAACCCTTCATTTAGGGAGGTCTCCATGTTGTCACCTGCTCGTCACTCACCTGCGGAGGGGTCCCTGATGGCCCCTGGAGGTCGTGGCTGTGCCTCCAGCGGGGCTGGAGAGGGGCTCAGCCCATCCAGGGGCATGGAGCAGAAACTCTTCCCCACAACAAAGTGATTCCACCTGAAGCATTTGCAGCTCCTTCACCTCAGGAGGAGCTGCTGGAAGTTTGACTGATGAGACCTCCCAAATGCTGGTGTGTGGATCAGGAACCTGAAAGTCACCATGACAGTGCTGGTGACTGGCTCCAACCACCTCCTTCTCTCCCTGCAGGACAGGGCCATGCTTCCAGTGGGGCTCCTAATGGCCACTAATCCCTATTAATCACCACTTCTTGGAAAACACGGCGTTTCTGGACGTGTTGGATTCTTCTAAAGCCTGTAACTGTACCTGTCCTTTAATAGGATTCCTCCCCTTTAAAAGACTCTTTTCTTATTGCTGCGTTTCATTATATTGAACCCCACAGAACCACAGACCCTCACCAGCTTTTCTTTCTGTGTGATAAAAACCAAATTATAAAAAAAAGGGCTGAAATTGACATGAACCTTTTTCATTCGACTGAAGTGGAAGCATTTTTCCGTCGCTCTGATGGAACACATTTTTGTTCACGGGTGAGCTCGGGAAGCTGATCCCCGCCTGGAACAAAACTCCTTGGTGAGAGCACAGATTCCTGCATAGCTGAAAGCAAAAATCCTCCCCTTGGTTCTTGATGTGGTGGTGGGAGTCACGTCCATGCACAGCCAGCTTTGTTTCCTCAGGAGAGGCGGGGTTTGTTTGCTAATATTCTAGAATGAGCAAAAATTTCACGTTTTTGGATCAATATACTAATAAACACAATTCATGTCCACAGAAATTGCAGTGGTGTCTGGAGAGCTTTCAGTGCAAGGACAGGAGATCTCAGAGCTGCACTGAGGCAGGGCAGAGGACAGGAGAATTTCTGGGGGTGGCGTTGTGTCTGTGACCTGTTCCAGACTTTGGGGGTGCAGAGGTGGAGGCACCCGACACACCCAGGTGGGCAAACAGCTCCAGCTCTCCCGGGATGTGCTGGATCCCTATTTCCATCTCCCAGGGCTGCAATCTCTTCCCCCTGTGGAACGGGGCTGCCTCCAGGCCTCCTGGAACCATCTGAGAGGGCTCTCAGGAGGCTCTGGAATAGGTGTGGATGCTTCAGCTCCACGCCTGAGGAACAGGACATTGCGTCACTGTGGTCCCCATCAATCCCACACTTGCCACTCTTTTTTTTTCTTCTTTAATGAAGCTGGACAGGAGAGAATAATGGATTCACTGTTCCCGACCCTCTGGCTGGGATAAGACGCATTTCCAGGAGAGCTCAGGGGACGTTACCCCGTCTGCTGCCCTGCTGACCCCATTTGGGACTGGCAAAGGAAACAACTATTCATCTTAATCCCTTTTTCCTCTGCTGTGAATATTCTAAAGCTCCTACTGACCCTTTACTGACCAGTGAAGGTTCTGTTTTCCCACAGTCCACACGGGTACTCGCAGAGGCAGAAGCTGTGTGGATGAGAAGCAAAAAAGAGATACAGCTGGAATGCAGCTATTACAGCCAAAAAGGCGAAGGAAAAAAAAATAAAAGAAGAAAAAAAACACCCTAATAAAATCATAGCAAACTTCCTGGGGGAATGGAAAGAAGGGAAATGGACTATCGAAGAGCAGATGTGACTTGCAAGGCAAGCGCTTGCAAGGATCCTCTTCCACTGAGCAAGGATTTGGCAGTACTATGAGATTCCTGACCTCCAGCTGGGACAAGGGGCCAGCAGGGTGGAGCATGAAGGACATCCTGGTGTCCCCTTCAGGTCTGACTGCTCCGCTTCAGCCGCTCCTGCAGACTTACTCATGGATTTACACTAAGGCACCCCAGGATGAACATTTTGTTCCTGTTTTGTTCCTCTTGTGCAGTCCCGGGAGTCAAAATGTCTTCGGAAGCACCCAAGTGAGGAGCTGGAGGGAACTGGCCCCACCTCCTTCCCCTGCTCTCCAAGGACGCACACCAAGGGTCTGCAGCATCCCAGACTGCCCTTTTCTGGGCTCTGAAATCATTTGGGATGAAACACATCCTCCCTGCTCCCCAGGATGTCACCAAGCATCCCTTTCTCAACCTCGGCGCTGTCCGGGCGCTTGGAGATAACGGAGGAGCAGTAACGGATCACTCCGTGTCGCCTATCAGGATTTATCTCCTTCTCCCCTAAACTGTGAGTTCTTGAAAGTGTTGTCATGGCTACTGAGGAGTGAACTTTTCGGCAGCCTTTGTTCCCTCCAAGTGAGCTGATCTGAAATTTGTCAAGGCTCTCTTGTCACCGGCTGCAGAAATATTGTATCCGTTTCTCGGGAGGAGCTGAACAGAAAGGGCGCAGGCAGAGTCCAGGCCCGCTGTAATGCAGGGGTTTTAGTGCCCCCGAGTGCCCTCAGCAAATAACTCCTTAATTGTTCCCTTCTTTCCAGCAATCTCCCTGCCACAGAGCAAAAGGTCAGTCTGCTGCGAGGTGCTCTGCAATCCCTCTGCTGGGCTCTGCTGCAATATTTTCTGATCAGTGGTTAAAACTGGCGTCTCTTTATTCTAATGGAGCCTCCTCCACTGGAGAGTAAATTCCACGAGGGCTTTCAGGAGCACTGGAATATATATCGTGGTTCTGGCTCAAATGAATGCCTGACATAATTCCACTAAAATCGATGGAATTGTGGCTCGGGGATGCTTCTCCACTGCTGATATTAAAGCTGCATGGATGTGGTTTTATTGCTACTTACTGCTTACCCTTAATCTGTTTTAATATGATCCCAGTCCCAGATCCATCAGGGGGAATTCCAAAGGGCTTTGAGCAACGAAAGTGGAGTGGGGAGAGTTACCCCGTGTGAGCATTGAAGTTCCTGATCATAATGCAGGAAACAAGCAGATGCTCTCCTGAGGAGTGTAGAGTCAAAACAAATGATGCAGATCCATGGCAGATACTGGTTTCTGTAGCTATCAGCATCCACAAAAATAATCTGGTTTATTAGGAGAGCTGCTCAGACAACAGATTTGTCACCATCCAATAAATAGTCCCTTACCAGTCCTAAAGAAAAGAAAAAACAAAACCAACAACAACAAAAAAAGTGATTGAATTCAAACACGCAGAAAGAAAAGAGATGTGCAAATACAGGCTTGGGGAGGAGCAAGGTGAGATTGGGGTCAGGGCAGCTTGTGAGGCTGAATCACTCTCTGTCACAACGATGCTCAGAGCTCCACTCTCCAAGAAAGTTCCTCCTGCAAAAAGGCTTTGGGAAATGTTCTAACTCGAAATGGAGGGTGAGAGCTCTGCAGAACAGATGAAGCCCCCTCGGCAAAGTCTCCTGGATGCAATGGGGAGAACACAAATTAAATCCCATTCTTTTAAAAGATAAGTAGAAGGGAAGAGAATGGGCCTTTACTCCTTTATTTTCTTGCAGTGTTTCAGCTGCCTGGACTTCTATATCATCACCTCCTTTACTTTATTGTGCCCAAAGATCCCTTCTCCTTTGAACTTCCTTTACTTTATTGTGCCCAAAGATCCCTTCTCCTTTGAACATCCTTTAGTTTTTTGTGCCCAAAGATCCATTCTCCTTTGAACTCCCCAGCTTTCAGACATGTGTTCGTATCAGTGCCTCTCATCCAGCTATTGACTGAGGCATTTTTGCAGATGAAAACGGTTCCTTCATCTCTCTCCTTCCCCCAGTTGCTCGTTCATTCTGTTGCTGCTGCTATTTTTCTTCACTCAACATCTTTCCACCGGAGGATTTCTGATCCTTCCCAAACTTGCCAGCCACACGTGGGGCTCATAAAGTTGCTGTGTTCAGAGAGCACCCGGCCTGACTGAAGGACTCGAGTCTTTTTCCAGTGCATTAATCCTGTCAGGACTTGAGCTTGGTGATCTATTCCAGCCAAGCAAGCACCGCTCAGAGTTAACTGCAGAAGGACTGGAAAAGGCAGTTTTGGAACACCCTGAACGGCCTTGGGGGTTGGTGCTGCAGCACCCAAAATACAAGGGGAAAACTTTGCTGGGCCACTCAGTCGGAAAGACAGTTTAGAAACACTCTCAAATACACCAAATATTGCAGCAGGTGCAGCAGAGGAGCTGCAGACTCTCCTGGCTTCTCCCTGACTCATCCTGCAAGCTGCAGTGACCTATTGCTCATCATCCCCCCTGGCACCTGCCCTCACCTGCCCTTCAGCCCGGGCACAGACCTGGAATTCAAGTAAGAGGAGGAAAATGCTCTCCCATCCCAGCAGAAGTCAGACTTCAAAAAAATGTTCCGTCTTTCTGAAGGCGGAATGGGCTCTCTGATGTTTGGTGCAATCTCACACCGACGCGGGAGGTGGAGGAATGAGGGGCTGTGGTTGTGGAAGCTGAAAGCGAGGCCTCCACCCTCCTTCCAAACTTTGCTCCTCTTCCTTGCCTCCACAGGAATCCACAGGCCGTTATCCCTGGAGCCCCGCAGCTCCAGGAGCTTCCAAGGTTCCAAAGTGGAATCCTTCCAGAAGGGTGGTGAAGGTACAGACAGGGGCCCTCTGTCCCACTGTCCATCAGCACAACGTCTTCACAGCCCTTGGGCTGCTGCAAATCCCGCAGCCTGCAGTGCTTTGGGTTTTTCGTCCTAAGATGCACTGAAAACGTGACCTCTGGTGAGGACTGGAATGGCTGGGAAGAGATTTCTGCTCTCAGCACAGAGCTCTTGCTTAAAACTGTGGGAGAGTGTTCCCACGTGCCTCCCTGCTCCGCTCTCCTCTCGTTAAACAGAGGCAATTTGGAGCCGCAATATTTATAAATGATTTAGCCCTGTGCTGTGCTGTGCCACTGAAATAATCATGGGTTCTCCCCCACACCAGGACTTCACACCAGGGGGGATTTGGACACGGGGAGGGCAGATCTTTTGAACTCCCCCCCTGTAGGTTTTGTCCTCCCCCCACTCCTTCCATCTGCGGGAAAATGCAATAATTCACCTGTCCCCGTTTCTGGATGTATTTTCAGGCACCGAAGAGCTTGACCACTCACTGTTAATCAATAGAGTTGGAGTGTAGCCATCAGTCTATTACTGTTTCAAGCTTCTTCAAAGCAGAAAATGTCTGGAAATATGAAAGGCAGAGATGAAATACACACATTTCTCTGGTAATATTTCAGAGGCAAGGGCACAGCGGTAGCTTTCTTTTTTAAGCCTGTACCCTATATATAAAATATATTTGAGGGATTTGGAGAATGAAGAAAAATTAAAATAATTAAGGAGCTGACAGAACTGATTTAGAGTCGGGGAAAGAGGCGAAGAATGAAACACGTGCAGTGTGGTGGAGCAAGGCTGGCAGGGGTGGAGGGGACCTGAGGGATGGGACCCTGGTTCTGCTCCAGGGATGTGCTGGGCCAACACATTTCCACCTTCATCCAGGGACGCTCTGAACTGGTGGGAAAGCAGGAGCAGCCTCCTGAGGGTGCCAAGACCCATCCTAAGGAGTGCTGTGACCCAGAGCTTTCCGATTTTAAAGTCCATCCAGGGCTCAAGCTCCAGTTCTGGCCCCTCAGTGGCATTTCCAGGTGCCACACTGAGACCCTCTCCATGCGGGTGAGGTCTCTTGGAGCAGCCAAAGCAAAGGATGTGAAATTCCCAATGGAGGGCTGAAGGAGGGAGCAGCTTCCTTTGGCATGGTGGCATTTTGGCCGAGCTGGCCAAACCTGCACCACTCCCTTCCCTCCAGGTGACACCCAACTGTCACCTGCAGGGACGCCAGCATGGGGAGAGAAGCTGAGACAGCCTGGGCCAGGCAAGGCAGGGGTGTGCAAAGCCTCTCCCAAAGTCCTGGGTTATTTTGGGAAGGCAGCAGCTCTGTGAGCACGTCTGTGCTCGAGGCAGCAGATGGAGGATGCATAATTTAAAATAGGAGTGACCAGAGGAAGGCTTTTCCATCTGCTTTCCGAGCGCAGCAGTTGGACAAATCCTCTCGCATCCCATGGGACTCCCCCAGGAGCTGCACTTCCAGCGGACAAGCTCCACAAACCCAGACCTTCACGGGTCCTTCCCTCCTCTCTGATGGAGGACAGCCCTCTCCTATCCATTCCAAGCACCTCTTGGGAGCAAGAATCCTGAACTGTCATGTTAGCCCTGTCCTTATCTGGATTAGAAACACAGAGAAGAAAAAAACCACAACATTTGATGTTGCCCAGGGGACAACTTTATCTGCACCCTTGCTCTGGTAGTCAAGAGCCCTTCACACAAACCAGTTTAATTTTGGTGTAGCAGCCAGTTCTTTCTGTCCTGCAAAAGTGAATTCAGGTATCTGGAGATGAGCAGGCACTTTATGGCACATGAACCATTCAGAGGAGATTTGAAAGAGGAGATGGCTGGACATCTTTCACTGAAATGCCTGGATTTTCCCTTGAAATATCATAGAATCGTGGAATGGTTTGGGATGGAAAGGACCTTAAATATCCTCTGGTTCCAACCTACCTGCCATGGGCAGGGACACCTTTCACTAGCCCAGGTTGCTCCAAGCCCCGTGCAGCCTGGCCTTGGACACTTCCAGGGACCCAGGGGCAGCCACAGCTGCTCTGGGCACCCTGTGCCAGGGCCTCCCCACCCTCACAGGGAAGAATTTCTTCCTAATCTCTAATCTATCCCTACTCTCTGTCAGTGGGAAGCCATTCCCCCCCCCCCCTCACTCCAAGCTCCTGTAAAAAGTCCCTCTCCATCTTTCTTGTAGCTCTCTTCAAGCACTGGAAGGTCACCATTAGGCCACCCAGAAGCCTTCTCTTCTCCAGGCTGAACAAACTTGGACTTTCCGCATGAAAAACGTCATAGAATATAGAATGGAAAGGACCTTAAAGCTCCTCTGGTTCCAAACCACCTGCCCTGGGTAGGGGCACCTTCCACTAGACTTGAAGTTATTTTGGAATGAGAAATATTTTGTGGGGAAGGCATTTAAACACACAATGTTGGTTTAAGTGAAGTGCTGCTTTGAGCAGCTCAGAATCAAGACTTCCAGACACCCCATTCATCCCAGACATCTCATTCATCCATCTTCTCCTTGAATGTCTCCAGACCCACTTTTGCTCAATCTAAAGATCATTTGGACACCGAAGATGCCGTTCCTGCAGTGATGAGCTTCACAAGTCTATCTTCTGGTGGAGCTTTTGCCTCACCTCCCTCAGAGAGATCAGCCCACATTCTCCTTTATTTCCAATGCCTGCCTCCATCCCAAGGAAGAGCTTTTCCTCTAACGTGATTAGGTACTCACTGGCAAGCTGCCTAGAAAGCAAAAAATTGGGGTGGAAAAGTGGATTTTCCAGTGGTGAGAGCAAACTGCACGCTGGTCTCACTTCAAAATGTGTGCACAGCTGAAATATCTGTGGTGTGAGAGATGCAGAGAAAGAGATTCCTCCTCCTCATCCTCCTCTCTTCCTCCTTGTCCTCTGCCTCTCCTCCTCCTCCTCCTCCTCCTGCTTCAAGGACACATTTTCCATTAAGGAGGTTGATGAAGGTCATTGCTCACTCCAGATCCGTTTGGCCACTTGAGAGCTGCCGTGGGCTATGATCCTTCTGATGCCTTTCGCAGCCTCTCAGCCATCTGGACGGCTCAGAAGAGGCATCTGTTCACTCTGGTTCCTTGCTGGGATGGAGACAGGAGCCAGTGGAGTTTATCCTGCAGTTCTGATCCCACAGCGTGGAGTCACCCAGAACTGGGTTGGCCACCAACAGGACGTGTCTGTTGTCCCAGATGGAACATGGGTGGGGGCAGAGATCTCAGTGAATCGATGATCTCACGGGTCTTTTCCAACCTAAATGATTCCACGGAGGATTGAGGAGAGCAGCTGAGGGCAGCACCACTGTCACGTGTCTAAAATGGACAAGGTCGGACAGGGCTTGGAGCACCCTGGCCCAGTGGAAGGTGTCCCTGCCCATGACAGGGGGGTGGAACGAGATGGTCTTTAAGGCCCCTTCCCACCCCAACCATTCCATGGTTCTGAGATGATCCCATGGCCTTCAATGAACTGCATGTGGCTGGAAGCGAAGTGGGGCAGGATGAGGAAAGGCACCAACGTGGTGACAACAGGTGACCCTGTGAAAACCTCCTAAGAACTTGTGCTCACTGTGAGAGCAGCAAGAAA
Organism: Machaerirhynchus nigripectus; assembly: GCA_013397975.1. Taxonomy (NCBI): domain Eukaryota; kingdom Metazoa; phylum Chordata; class Aves; order Passeriformes; family Dicruridae; genus Machaerirhynchus; species Machaerirhynchus nigripectus. Next base: position 1,694,553 of record VZRQ01002785.1, on the reverse strand, counting down.
GATCTGCAGCACCTTTTCAGGAGCAGGGCCCAACCTCAGACCTTCCTCTGGATGTTTTTTCCAAACCTATTTCTCATCCCTGCTCCCAGCAAGGGTCTGAAATACTCACAGCAAATTCCAAGCATTTTCCCAGCCTTTAGAGCTTCCTGACTGCCGAATGAAACTCTCAACCCTTAGTGAGTAGCGAGTGCATCCAGTGGGTCCTACATGTCACCATGCTTTAATTGTGGGAACTGATTTTTCCTTTCCTCCTTTATCCCAGTTTTACCATTCCTCATGCTTTGTGCTGTCTAAATGTTAGTCTTCTTCCCTCTTGGACACACTCTCCACCTTCTCAAGGTCCTTTTGGATGGAAAGGACCTGAGTGTGGACACCAAACCGCATCCAAGACCAGTGCAGAGCCCGTGTGAATCCTCCAGTCCCTCACTTTTCACCCCGTGGGAGAAGAAACCAACCAGTCCAGTTCTCCACCACCTGGCCTGGAGATTGGGAGGGAGGATTCTGTCACAGTCCTCCTGGCTTGTTTTACCAGCTGATGTCCAGATAACCTCCAGTGCACATCAGCACCGCTGGACACTTTGGAGAGGACCAGTGGAGCAGAGGATGACCCTACAGAAGGGCTGGTCCTACCAGCTACCTTGTCCAGGAACTGATTAAATATCCAACAATCCCATTTCCACTTGGTCTTCCCTTTGTTTTTCCCTTTTGAATGTTCGAGACAACCTTCTCCTGTGGCTGAGTTGCTGACAGGGTTTATTTCCCCTTTTTTTTCTTTTCCGGGACCACAGAGCAAGTAGGTGCAGCTTCCTGTATAAAATAACAGCTCGTCTTCTTTCAACTTGCTGAAAAAACTCCAACTGCCTCAGCAACCCTTCCTGCCTCCGGGCCATGATGCTGGGAAGCAGAAATGTGGAAAAAACTACAAGAAAGGGGAGTTTTACCATAATAAATGTCAATGCACTTAAGGAGCACATGTTTGCTTTCACTGGGCTCAGTTCCAGCGTGTGTTCTCTTAATTACCCAGAGCTGGGACCTCTCGCAGAGTGTGTTTGAGTGCCAGGGGCTACATGAGATGGAGCTCAGTTGGGTCATTTTTCCTGGCTACAGCTGCTTGGAAGTGTATTTCCTGAAGTGGCTTCCCTTTGGGAATGGGTCGTGTTCATCACTTTCACGGGAGATGTTTGTTGCGAGGAGGGAAATTGAAAAGGACGGCTTCCCCTGGAAATGTCTGTCCCTGTAAAACGAAACGAGGGACAACCCCTGCTTGGAAGTTACTTGTTTCTGGGGCTTATCACACTCATTTGACACCAGTGTTATCAGATTAGGGTCTATCTGTCAGTGGCAGTTGGACACTGTCAGAATAAAATAGCTCAAAGCCATTTCCAAGCTGGCCTCTTGCCAGGATGTTCCTTCCGCGGGGGAGTTTTTAATTTTCACCTTTCCACAGCAAAACCTTGCTCCGAACTTCCCAGGAAAAACTGCAATCTCCACCCTGTGCTGCTGACTCTCAAAAGAAGGGGAAGGGATGCTCAGTGATTCCCAAAAACGATGTGTGGCCTCCTCTCCTCTGAACACTCCTGGTGCTCTGAGCTCCCTGCAGGCACAGCAGCACCCGGCTCTTCCCACGGATTTCCTGCCCTGCAGTGCTTTCCTGCCTTGCAAGGGGGGTGTTTGTCCTAGAGAAGGACGTTTTTGCTTTCCTTGGGAATATTTACAGTAGGGAGAACAAGCTGGATGCAGCAGAGGCCTGGGGAGAATTGGGCAATGGTGGTGAGACTTCTCCTGCCCTTCCTTGTGCCCTGAGGGATCGCTGGGAGCCTGGGGCCACAGTGGCAAAGCAAACCAGAGCTTAGGGAGCTCATTTAACAAATTGAATCTTCTCCTTCTCCTCAGGAGCGCTGCCTCCTGTGGCAGCCTCAGGCAGGATCTGAACCCTCCTGCTCTGTGCCTTTAATATCCCCATATATGTAACATCCTATATATATAAAAATATAAATATGTTGGGCCTGAATCTCTTCCAAGTCTTCATTCACGATCTCCCAAACTACCAACCAAATTGTCAACCAAATTCCTCTTCTCACCAGCCTGAGTCACACAATCATGGAGTCATTTAGGCTGGAAAAGGCCTCCAAGATCATCGAGTCCCAACTGTGATCCATCACCTCCTTGTCACCCAGCCCAGAGCTCCGAGTGCCACGTCCTGGGACACCTCCAGGGATGGGGACTCCACCCCCTCCCTGGACAGCCATTTCCAATGCCTGACCACCCTTTCCATGAAGAAATTCCTCCTGATGTCCATCCTGAAGCTCCCCTGGCAGAGCTTGAGGCATTCCCAGAACGATGAAGAGGCTGCAGTGCCTGAGGTTTGGAATGGTGGCTTCTTTCCATCCAGGAGCTGATGGGATCAACTCCCCATCCCATTGTGGTGACTGGGTGGTGCCTGCAGCTCCCTCTCACACCCATGCACGTGCCTTGCTTACCTCTCCAATTCTGCTTTTCCCTTGCACCCAGACACCCCTTCAGTAAATCCTCCTTCCCCCTCAGTCTCTTTTCCACCCTGCAACACGTTAAAACAGCTGTGCCAAATGCGTTCCCAGGGCTGGAATCGCTGCAGATCCTGGAGTCTTGGGGGTTTTAGTGGGGCTGGTTGATGGCAACATCTGCCTTTCACGGCACACTAAAAGCACAGGAGTGCCAGCACCGCATCCTGTGTGCAGCTGGACGGGGCAGGACTTGCCAAACTCCACATTAGAGGCCCAGGAGTTGAGGAGTTTGAAGACAAAAGCTGCTTTTGCTCACTTTGGGGCCTGGGGTTGTAGGTAGGTGTGGGTATGTTGTTTGAGCATCCCAAAAATTTGGGTGCAGGATAACTCACCCTGTCTTCCTCTTAAAAAGCCAAAACCACTTAACTCTGGAGAGATTTAGTCTAGGGGAGCTTTCTAAATTTTTTCCCTCTTCTTTTGGCACATTCCCTCTTGGACAGACTCCCCAGGGAATGGTCACAGTCCCGAGGCTGCCAGAGCTCCAGGAGGGTTTGGACAACACTCTCAGGCACAGGGTGGGATTGTTGGGGTGTCTGTGCAGGGCCAGGAGTCGGACTGGATGATCCCTCTGGGTCCCTTCCAACTCAGAATGTTCCACGATTCCATGAGGTTAAGCAGGTCATCATCCAGCTGAAAAAAACCCAAATCCTTCTGATTTTCTTCCTGGATTCCAAGCCTCCAGTGGAAGGGCTTCATTGTGAAGCCAATGGTCAATAAAAAAGCCCTTCAACAAGTCCAGGTCTGTCCCAATCACCTACAGTTCCACCCAGCACCTCTGGTGGATTTCCTGGTGTCTCCAGGTGTCCCCAGGGAATGCTCAACACTTGTTTGATTCAAGGATTTCCACATTTACGTCGCCCATGATTTGCAAAATGCTGCACTGAAAGACACCTTGAGTAGGACTCAGGAGATTTCACTCAAAACGTACATTTCGAAATTTGGTCTGGCCTCGAAATGTGGTATAACATCAAATTATGGTTGAGCTCTTGGTGAGAAAAGTCTTCTCCCAGCCAAAGTCATTTATGTGGAATCATGAACCCAAAGCAAGGCCAGCTGTGGGCTCGTAGGCCCTGGCTGCTTGTAGGATCACAATACTCCAGCTGTGTGTGCTCAAACCACCCCAAAACTGCACAAACATTGAGCATTTTGTGTTTCCTCTTTCAGAGAGAAATGAGGACCTGAAATTTGAGTGAAATCTCTGTCTATTTGTCAATCCTGGAACTTTGGAATGCGGTGGACCAGCAAGTTTTCCACAAAATATCCCAGGGAAGGTGAAGAACCCTCAGGTTCTGGGTCTTGGCGGGCATTGGTGGAGGAGAGAACCCACTTAATGGCCCAGCTCGTGTCCCTCTAACAGGATTAACCACTGATAAAATTTGGTTCTGGCTGCTTGGAATTAGCTCTAAGCAGCAGTTGCTGCAGGGAGGGAAGCGACCCTGGGGAAGTGGCATCTTGTGGAACGTGCAGAGATTTTAAATTCCTCTTCATCCTCCGCGTGGCAAAGCCTGCACTGATTTTGTGTGGGGTTTTGGTATTTTTATTGCTTTTAAAGGGGAAAGGGTGTGTGGTTCTCCCACAGCAGGAGGGGCCTGAGGGGAGGGAGGCAGGGTCAAATCCCTGAGGAGAATTCAACTTCTTCAGCAAAAGAAATTCCAAGTTTTCCCTGAATCCAGGCAGGAGCACGGGAGATAATTCAGACTACCATGAATTCTCCTCAGAAGCCCTTTCTGCAAAGCTGCTTTCATTTCCAAGCTACTTTGGAGATAGGAAGGTACCAGGAGGATATTTTCAGCCTAACATGAAAGCACCATTTTTTCAAGTGGAGAAAAACTATCTGGGATTTTTTTTCCCCCTTTTTTCTGTGCACTGCCCAAAGAAATGTGTCGTCAGCTCGTCCCCGTGCCAAACCTTCCTTATTTATATGTATTCCCAGGAGGGGATTGACTAAGCTTTCCATTACTCCACAGCATCTTGGCTCCTGCACAGAACCACTACAAGGCTTGGAGGACTAAAAATATATAAATTTATACTGAGGGGAGGGTAGAGAAGTTGCTGTTGACTGAAGGTGACTTTGTTTTCCACCCCGATCTTGCTAAATAAATTTATTAATATTAGTTTTGCAACTTTGAGTGGATCCCAGGAAGGATTCTTCCTAAATCTGGGAAGTTACGAGTTGATCCAGCACTGCTGCAAGTAAATGACCTGTGACTCTAAAATGCATTGATTTTTTTTTGTCACTTGATCCCTTTTTCTGCCTGGAAATCATCCCACCAGGTCCTGAACTCCGCTACCTCCTGGCAGAAAAATCTTCCATCTGAGTTGTAATAAACACAATTATTTTTGGCTTCTTTGTATTTGTAAGAGAGCCACAAAGGACATAAATCCAGATACAAAACCCCAGGACATCTGAGAGAGGCGAAATAGAAAAGCGCCGCGTGTGGCAAATACGGCCTGACAGCTGCAAAATAAATAATTCCTGACTACCAAGGAATCGGAGCAGAAATCAGCCCCAGCCACGATCTCTGGGTTGTGAAGGAAAGGATTTCTCAGGAAGGGAATTTATCACCACATCGCACATTTTCCACCTTGGCTGTCAGATGAAGCCAACCCCTGTCCCTTCGCCGTTCCCAGGGTGTCCCAGGCTGGGATAACTCTGCTGCAGTTCCCCTGTCGTGGCACTGACAGCTGCTCTGCTCCTCATCCAGCTGACACCACGAGCGCCTTTAATTAACAAGGAGGGAACAGGATGAATTAAACCCCGAGGTGTGAGTCATTAACAAGTGAGAGCATTTAGACGAGGCGTTTTCCCTGCAGGGTGGTGCTTTATTAATTATAATGATCCGGCGGGCTGATAGTCCTCGGGATCCATGGCAAGGTATTAAATGCTGCAGGGGAATAAGTGTGCAGTTCAATCCACAAGAAAGGTTTAGAATGATACTGGTGCCTTTAGGGCCTGGCATGAAGCATCCATGTGGATGTTCCCAAACTTTGCTGGTCCCTCTGGCTGCTGGGGAGGAGATGTCCAGCTCCCGGTGATCCTGTGGCGGACAAAACACGTTGAGCTTCATGATTAAAACATAGATATTCTGCTGAATGATTAATCAGCATGCCAAGGATGGGAAATCCCTAATTTCAGGTATATATGTATATATATTTTCTTTTTCAGGGCTTTATAGATGGATGGCCAGCACAGGTGAGGTGTCAGAGGGATGAGCTGGGCAGAAAGGGATCATCCTTTGCTCGCCCTCCCAGGGCACTGGGGAATTCCTCCCTCAGCACTTCTCAACCATCCTTGTGCTGGAGTCTCACACTGATGGAACCGGGAGCCAAAGCCTCTGTGGGTTGGAGACTTTGAGTGTTGGATTTGTGGGTTCCACCAGCAGAGATTGAAAGGGAGCCTGATCCCAGCTTGTGGATTGTGGTTGTTCCACAGGATCTGCACTAATTCTTCCCTGGATTACTTGGCTGCAGGAAAAGGTGCATTTATTGTTTTACTATTGTGGCCTTTCAGTGCTTACAGGGGGCCTGCGAGATGGGGACAAACCTTTCAGCAGGGCCTGCTGCAACAGAACAAGGGGTGGTGGTTTTAAACTAAAAGAGAGTCAATTCAGATTAAAAATAAGAGGTTTTTTTAATACGAGGCTGATGAACACTGGCACAGGTTGCCCAGAGAAGCTGTGGCTGCCCCATCCCTGGAAACACTGAAGGTCAGCCTGGATGGGGCTCTGATGCAGCTGAAGATGTCCCTGCCTATGGCAGGGGGACTGGACTAGATGACCTTTAAAGGTCACCTGTCAGCCAGGTACCCATTTTCAGAGATTTTCCAACATTCACTAAAGCACTTTGAAAACCTTCACTGACTTGAATTTCTCGGTGCTGCTCCTTAAGGAGCCTCAGTTTGGGGTCCTGCTTTGCCCCCCTCACCCAGCTTGATCTGCACGGACACAAACACGTCGGTTCCAAGCTCATTTTAAACGGCAGTCTCTCAAACCTCTTCTTTTCTTTCCACATTAAAGCCTGAAATGCCTTCACCTCCATGACTCCCCGCGATGCTGAGTGTCCTGCCTCGCTGCACATTACACCAGCAATCATTTTCTCAGCTGCAAACACCACTGTCAATGATTTTGTATCATCAGCAGGGTCACTGGCGGAAATGTGACGGCCACAGAGCCCACGAGCTCCCCGTGTTATTTCAGCACCAGCTCGGCATTGATTTTGGCCAGGAAGCCAAGGAGAAAAGCCGTGACCCATCCCTTCCCGTGCTGGGGTTGGAGAATGACCCACGAATTTCGGGCAGGCAGCACCACACGAGATTCCTGCGCCAAGTGAAGCGCTCAGCTTCCCTTCCTGACATCCCTCCTCCTCTCACCCACACTCCCACTCACGCTCGGTTTATTTAAGCCCCCAGAGAACCAACCAGGAGAGAGAGGGGGAAAAGAATTATCTCTGAGACAACGTGGAAAAAGCCAAGAGGTTGTGGCCAGAGAGTCTGCAGAGCCCAGCGAGGGCTGAGGGGTGGTCGAGGATGTGGTCGGGACCACACCGAGGGGTGCAAACGGCGTCTCCACCACTTATCTCACCGAGGCAGAGCTATCACAACTCTCCCACACACCAGCCCAGCAGGGTCTGAAACACGAAATGGCCTCAGACTTAAAAGGGAATTATTTATTTACCCCGCTGCGAGATGTTTTTAATTAAGGTTGCAGCCAGAACTCCGCCTGGCGCTCGTAACCGACGTTGAGACGCCTCGTTACGGATTCAAGAGCCTCTGAAATTTGGATGGGCTGTTCAGCAAAGTGATGCTGCTTATTGCAATTAAATTGGTTAGGATGAAATTTCTGGAGAGACGGCCTCGCTCGAAGGGACTCAGTGACCCACTGACTCTCCAGTTGAACCCTGGATTGCCAACGGAGAGCAGCGAGGTCTTGGAGGTCTTCAACCCCTGGAATCCTGGGAACCTCCAGCACCACGAAAATAACAACATCTGAGTGCTCTTGATCACAGGGAAAGGTTCAGTGCTATCTCCGGGTTCAATGTGCACAGAAAAAGGGGAAAAAAACCAAATTATTCCACACCTCTGGAGCCAGTCTGAGCCGCTGGGTGAATTTGCCTCGTGGTTTGAACCTCCATAATTGGTGCTATCAAACATCTTAGGAGGAGTGCGCAATAATACACTCAGTTCAAAAAATCTCACAAAACCTATTCCTGGCTGGAATATGGAGGGAGGAATATAATCCCAGCCCACTCCGAAGCACTTTTCATCAGGCGAGGTTTTCTTTCTCTTGCAAGCCTCTGTTTCCATTTTGATGTGATTTTAAAATAAAAAACATATAATCTAAACTGTTACAGCAATTTTTCATGTGTTTGAAAACCACAATGAGCAAATATTTTAGGAACAGTTGCTCCAAGGGAAAAAAAAAAAAAGGAAGCTGTGGTAAAAAGAAAAAGAAAAAGCAAGGATTTTCTTCAAGGGAAAAAAACGCCTCTTCACCCAAAGCCCATGTTTGCCCTTTTCCTTGAGAAAGGGGGAAAAAAGGCACGGTTCAGTAAAAGCTGAACATTCCAAAGGGTGTGAAACGAGCTGGCGTGAGCATTAGCCTTGTTCTGACTCTTCTACAGTCTCAACTCACCTCGTAGCTCTGTTTCTTTCCAGCTCGGAGACAGAGGAAACAATTTGTACGAATGATTGCTCGGAGAAAGGCCACAGCAATTTGTATATGCTAATCAGGCTGTACCTGCCAATCATGCCTTATTTTCAGTAGTATCTGTGGTTTGCAAATGCACCGAGTCAGAGCAGGGGATCTATTCATAGACACGAGCCAAAATAGATGAATTTTCTCTGGTCAGAGGCATCACAAAAGCATCCTCCTTAAAATTATGCAACCGTTTGCTATTAGCGGTGATTCATGGATGCCAGCCGGAATAAATATATAAATAGATAAAGCTGAACTCTGGGACATTCCTGAGTCATCTGGAAGCCAAGCTTGGCTTTTTGGGGGACAGGATGACCCAGCTTTTCCCTCTGCCAGTTGTACTACTGTGAAAATTAGATGTGTGTGTGTCCGTGCCTGGTACAAGCTGTCAAACAGCGCTTGTAACCTTGCAAGGAGATGCATGGCCAGAGTTGATACCAAGGCAAGAAGTAATATCCAGGCAAAAATTCATATCAAGGCAAGAATTAATATCAGGGCAAGAATTAATATCAGGGCAAGAATTAATATCAGGGCAGAACAGCTCAAATCTTGCAACTCATCCCTTCTTTTCAGGCTGATTTTGTGTTTCAGTTGAGTCACATTAAAGGGCCCCCATTTTTGACAGCAGCTCCTGCTGATGCTCAAAACCTTGGGAGGTGCTCAGCACTTTGGAAACCTGGTCAGAAAGGTGAAATTATTGCATCCTTCTGAGCTGTTGATGGCACCAGCTCTGGCTCTGTGTAATTCAGTGCTTGGCTGAAGGGATGGTCGTGATGGCAGCGGGACACGAGGGTTGTTGTTGCTCTGAGCAGGGAGCAGAGCCCTGGGAGCCCACATCCAGCTGGCTCGGGGCTCCCAAAGCTGTGATCTCCCTGCATTTCCTTATTCCCCTCCCTTTTTGAAAGAGGAGAGTGCTGCCAAGGGTTGGGAGAGGAGGCTTAGGGAGAGATCAGCAGGATCTGTTTGGGATAACCACGACTCGGGCTTCAGCAGCTTCTGAGGAGCAGCAGACAGAGCCGGGGTAAGGTCTGGGAAGGCTTCAGGCTGGTTTGATCCTTTTTTTGTTGCTGAGCTGAGAAGCCCTGGTGACTCCAGGGCTCAGTCATGGACCAGAACCTGGGAAAAAGTGACCTGAGGATCACTCAGCTGCCTCCCTGACTCAGAAGGAGATGAGCACTGCACATGGCAGTGACAGGCAACAGCGTGAGGGAATAGCGACAGGCTGCCCAGGGAAGTGCTGGAAACACATCCCTGGAAGTGTTTGAGTGTGGATGTGGCACTCGGGGACAGGGTGGTGCTGGGTCAAGGGCTGGACTCGATGGTCTCAGACCTTTCCCACCCTGAACAAACCTCTGATTGCACGAAAAGTGTTCCAGCAGGGCTGGTTTGGGAAAGCTGCCAGCCAAGTCTTTCCCTGGAGCAGTTTCGCTCTGGCAGAAATGCCAAGGAAAACATCAGCAGCACGGGAAGCCTGGCCAAAAGCCTGGGGAGACCCCCCCTGCATCCTGCTACCGGTGCTGCTTGTCTGTGTCATCATCCATCACCGGGGCTCTGAGAGAGGTGAAAGTGAATTTACTCACCCATGCAAACTGCTGCTTTTGCCGGGAGCTGAAGCAGCAAAGAGCCAGGTATTTTTGGAGCTGCTGGAGCAAGGTATCAGCTGCTCCTGTTCGTCTGAGAGCAGCCGTTTTATGAAATTTTTAAGCCCAAAACTTAAAAAGTTATTGCTGCTTTACACAGCGTGGCCTCAAGTTGTGACTGGAAGTGAGTTTTTCTCTTTATTGGACTGCAAAGAGCCGAGCTTTGGGATGGAAATCTCAGCTAATGTCGCAGCCACAACAGCAGGAGCTGAGTTCATGCTCCCTGTCACCAGCCAGGGACAAACAGCACCTCCCTTAGCCTGGCCTGTTCCAGCCAGGGATCTCAAAGATTGCAAACAAAAGTCTTGCAAGCTTCCTGGAAAGCTTGGCCACGGCTGGAGCCCCTCTTGATCAAGCACCTGGTCTCTTCCGGAGTGGGATAAACCCTCTGCTAGAAGAGATCCCCCAGAAATGTGCACACAAGAAAATAGGGATGAAAAAATTGCCCTAGTTGTGGAGGAGCTGACACAAAGTCAGATTTTTCTATCAGTACCCCAAGCCTTCATTTTCCCCTCATTTCCACCCCTGCCCTCCCTTCTGGGTCCTGCTGAAGCTGCCTCTCCTCCTGGGCTCTGGTTTCCAACAGAGCTCCCTCACAGCCACCTCCACCTCCCAGCTCAGCTCCACCACCCTCCAGCTGCTGTTCCCAGCTCCTTGGTCCTTGTTCCTGCAGGTTTCCTGACCCAAGTGGCACCTCCTTTCTCTGAGAGATGAGTTTCCACCACCACATCCATCCCAGCCTCACTTCTGCCCCAGTCTTGCTTTTCAACCCGACGCTTGAAGTTCCTCACCCAACTTAAGCCAGTGCCCAAGAAATGTCCCTGCTGCTTGTGGAAATTGAGAACACGTGAGATTTGCATTGAAACTGCTGGGTGAAAGTCTGTGAACTCAGAGTTTGTGGGAAGACGGGTGAAGTTGGGGCTGGAAAATATGTTTGTGACAGTGTCGGAGAGGGGTGGATCGAAATCTTCATCAGGGACCACGCAGTTGGCTAAAGGACTGTTGTACCAACTCAGCATTCTTATTTCACCCAGGATCCCAAATGCTTTAAATTATCTGCAAGGAAAGAAGAAGGAGGGGGATGAAATTTGGTATCCACCTTAATTCTTAACCAGAAAAACCAACAGAAATCCAGGTCTCTGAGACCCAGACACAAAACCTGGACACAAAGCACTCCCCTGTTGACCAGGCAGACTTTTACCAAGCCATAGAAGTGCTTCTGATATTTTTCCAGACTTTGTCTCCTCCCGTTCCATCACCAATCACCAGGTCCCAGACAAATCTTGGCCAGCAGACGCTTCCCACCACATCAGACTTTTCCTGGCACTGGAGATGGGACAGGAGAGCAGGCAGAACCCACCTCTCAGACAACCAATGCCACGGGGAGGGAGACAAAAATAAGGGGCAGACCTGTTTTTTGCTTGTCTAGAAAGTGGCAGGAAGACTTTTTGCCTCCCAAACTCTGAGTCAGATGAGTCAGGATGACCCAGCTCTCCTCTCCAGGCCTGTCTTTACCTGTCAGCTGGATTTTGCTTGTTACAGTGCAAAGTTGGCCTCTGAGGGTTTGAGTATTCAAACAAAAATACAACAAAGGCAACAACAAACAACAGAGCGAGCCATGTCTCAGCCAACCAATGCTACAGGGAGAGAAATGGAAGTAGGGGAGGGAACCTCTTTTTGCTTGTCTGGGAAGATTTATTTATAGCTCTGCCATGGCTGTGCGAGGGCAGGGCTCTCACTCCAGCCAGCCAAAGAGGTTAAAACCAGATGTTTCTTCAAGCTTGGGACTAACCAGCTTTGCCAGTTATGCAAAGAATCTTTTCAACACCAAGTGCTCAAGGGCAGTGGCTTGCTCCACGTCTTCACCCACAGTGTTCGGGCACATCCCCGGGCACTGAACACCAGCCTGCAGTCCATCGAGGAGAGGCATCTTCGGGACGGCTTCCCACTCATGGAAGAGCCTCTGGAGAGCCCTGTGTTGATGCATTTGGGCTCCACTGCTGGGGTTTTGCAGTGCCAGCTGGTGCCCAGGGACAGGCCCCAGCAGGGCAGGAGTGGGCACTGCCAGGGGGTTTCACACCAAGTGGACACAAACCCTGAGGAAAGAAGCAGAGTCGCTCTCCAGAGGGGCTTCTCTCCTCTGACCTGAGCATCCTTCACCACCAACACCCACACTCATGGAATCACAGACTCACAAAATGGTTTGGGATGGAAGGGATCTTAAAGATCATCCAGTCCCACCCCCTGCCCTGGGCAGAGACACCTCCCGCTATCCCAGGTTGCTCCAAGCCCCATCCAACCTGGCCTTGGACACTTCCAGGGATCCAGGGGCAGCCACAGCTTCTCTGGGCACCCTGTGCCAGGGCCTCACCACCCTCACAAGGGAAAAATCCTTCCCAATATCCCATCTAACCCTGCCCTTCTTCAGCCTAAGGCCATACCCCCAATTTAGTCCATTCCCTTTTTTAGTCTCCTTTCAAAAGATGCAACCCAGTGTGGCTCTTTGTGCCACAGGACCTCGTTTCCCCAGCTGAGAATCCAGACCTCAATCCTAATTCCTGGTCCCCATGTGCTGTTTTCCCACAGCACGCAGCAAGTGATTTTCTCCACTCCTCAAGGGGCCCACCCAGAGATGCTGGGGTATGTAACATTTATTGGGATGGAGCTAAGGAAAAAAAAACAAAACCAAACCCTTTTGAGCAATTATGTCTAGGCACAGATTTATGGATTCACGTCTCCCACGCCCTGCCAATCACACCGTGCTATCTCCAGTTCCTACAGAGCCTTACACTCCCTAATCACAAAAATAAGCACAAAAGTTAACTCCAATAATGAGCAGTCACAGAGAGTGGGTTCAGCTCCCTAAACACAGCCCTGGGAGAGGCTCTGGGCTCTCCCAGCTGACCTCCAGCACTGTGTCCATCAGAGGGAGAGTTTCCCCCAAATCTTCTTTTGTAACTGAGATGGGTCAGGGATCCCAGGTCTTCTCCAATGGCATTATGACACCTCTCTTCAGAGAAACAAATACCACTGGGGCTCTTTGTGGCTGTTTTCACTTCTCAGGCATGGACTTGTTGGAATGACTCCAGAGGAGGCCATGGAGCTGCTTCAAGGGCTGGAGCCCCTCTGCTCTGGAGCCAGGCTGGGAGAGCTGGGGGTGCTCTCCTGGAGAAACAAAGGCTCCAGGGGGAGCTCAGAGCCCCTTCCAGGGCCTAAAGGGGCTCCAGGAGAGCTGGAGAGGGAGTGGGGACAAGGGATGGAGGGACAGGACACAGGAAATGGCTTCCCACTGCCAGAGGGCAGGGATAGATGGGATACTGGGAGGAAATTCTTCCCTATGAGGTGGTGAGGCCCTGGCACAGGGTGCCCAGAGAAGCTGTGGCTGCCCCTGGATGCCTGGAAGTGTCCAAGGCCAGGTTGGATGGGGCTTGGAGCAACCTGGGATAGCGGGAGGTGCCCCTGCACGTGGCAGGGGGTGGAACGAGATCATCCTTAAAGTCCCTTCCAACCCAAACCATTCCATGATTCTGTGATAAGGTCACACCACGAGAGCGCTTCAGCCATGATCCAACTATGATCACAAATACTTCATTGGCTTTGGGTTGAAAATGCATCATTTTGTGCACAATGGAAAAAACAAATCTCTTTTCATCTGTGACTCCCCTTCCATCAAATGCTGGGCTCAAGAGCTGTTTGGGAGCACAGGCAGAGAAGCTGCTGCTGTTTTGGGGCAGGATCTCTGCCCCATCACAAATGTCTTTACCACGGATGTCTGCACTGCTGCCTCACTCCATGGCCAACAAAGACAAACCCACATTTCCTGGGCACAGTAAGACACACATCAAAAGTCCAATAATTTGTCCTTTCAGTGACTTTTTCACTCCACAGGCCACAGCAGGAGCTCAGGGTCAGAGGCTCAAAGAGATGGATTTTCCAGCCAGGCATTTCTTGTTAAGCAAAGTGAGTCCTTCAAACACCCAGACGTGCTCAGAGGAACCTGAGGTGATACCCTCAGATGTTACTCAATGCTCTTTTCAGGCTTCATGACTTCACTGTTTTATTCCTGGCCTTTCTCACACCTTGCAGTGGACTCAGGACAAAGTCTGGATCAAACTCAATAATTGCTGCTCCCCCCAAGGATTTGGAAAGCCCTGATCTCTGAACACTCGCAGACACTCTGTGCTGAAGGAGCTCACCTCGGTGACTCCCACCAAACACATTTCAAACCCACAGACCTGTGTGGACAGCAGATTTGAAATTGGCCTATTTTGTGCGATTTTAAATGGTGAATCCAGCCAGGAAGCCAGGGAGGAGGGGAAATAAGACCGAAGAGCAAAGCATGGCCCTCAGCAGCCTTTTTTTGGGTTGATGGATGCTGTATTTGTACAGATCAATGATCCATGGCACCATAGAACAAATTCATTACAAGCAATGCATGATTTTAACTGTGAACCTTCACTCCTTTGGGCCTTCATTTTTCATGAATATTCTTGACAAAAATACAAATTTTAGGTTTCCCCCTCCCTGGTTTGGCCACCCTTATCATACTGTGTCTGTGAAAACAACTCACCAGCTCATTTTTGGGCTGGACAAAAACCCCAGCCCAATCCTCTGGACAGTATTTCATGAAGAACAGTTAATCATCTTAACTGCTCCTGCCTTCCTGAATAAAAGATTGCAGTGCTTTTGCTTTCATCTCTGTACAACTGGAGAGGGAGAATCCTCCAGCTCATCGTGTGAATACAACAGACACTCCCGGTGAGAATCCCCTTATTCCTTTTTACATTTCAAAAGGCAGCTATTGTGCAAAAATGCATCTTAAAAGCCCCGGAGCACTGGGGGCTTTTGCTTTATTTTTGCTTCCCAGCACCTCAGGGGATTTCAGCTAACAAACTGTCACCTTCAGCTGGGGTTTGGGCAGAAGGGGTTTTGCTGCTTGGGTTTGGGGTTTTTTTTTCCTAGCAGCCCAAATCTTTGCTTTTTCAGCCTTTGGTGTGTCTGGGATTCATCTCCTGGGGTTTCCTTAGGTGGGGTCAATGGCACAGGGTTTTCATCTGCTCCAGATGGAGATCTGAGATGCAGAGACTCTGGCCCAGATCTCCTGAGGTGTTTTGCCCAAACAAGTCTGGTCTTTCTCTCACCTGGACTTGGTGACCTACGTTTGTGGTGGCTCAGAGGACTGCGCTCACACCTCCACCACTTTAACCTCATGACCAAATTCAACACCCTCTTATGAACATTTTTATCTTTGCATTTCTACTCTACCAGCTTCTGTATTTTAGCTCCAGCCTGGCCAAGTTCAGCCTTCTCCCAGTCCAGTATCCACATTTCTTTCTCTGGGGGAATGCTGGACCCCTCTTCCTTCCTCTCCACCCCCACCTGAGTGCCTCTGTGTTGTTTAATCTCCCTTTTTGAACCCCAGCCTTCAGCCCCGTCCTCAAGCTTTGCTCCATCCCAAACTGGTCTCGGGAACAGCCATTAGATAACAATAAGAGCTGTAAGCTGAAGCTGCAAGAAAGGATTTGCCCTTGGAGGAGATTTCTGCAGCCACAGGAGGCAGGACTTAGCAGAGGTCCCATGAGAAACCCATCACTGCAGGAGAGACAGTCGTGGTTCATCTGTGCATCATCAAACCCCTCAGTGCTCCACTCCTCCACGGCAGCCGAGCTGCCAGCGGTCCCGGGGGACCTGCACACTCCCAGAAAATCAAGACAAAGGGTCACAGGAAGCCCTAAGTGGCTCTAAAAGCCCTAGGCCCTGTGCAGCGAGCTGAATTTTTAATATCCAGCACTAGTCCTGGGGCTGCCCATGCCCACGTTCAGTGCAGGGGTGTTGCAGAGCAAATGTCTTTCCAGAAAAAAAAATTTCCTTCACATGCCCCCAAGCCAAGGTGGTGAATGAGCTCTTCTGGTGCCCATCTCCTGTCTCTGCTAAAAATAAAGATTCTTATGAGTGCAACCAAGTACCTACAAGGGCTTCCATGAGGTTTAGGGATGAAAAGAAATAAGGCAGGCTGTGGATTTATTGTGTTGTGCGCCCCGGGAACACCAGGAATGAACTGGGGTGGCTCCATCCACGGCTGACACCTCCTAAGGTCCGACTCTGCCCTTTCCAACAGTAACCTCAGCACAAGATCATGGAATCATGGAATTGTTTCAGCTGGAAAAGCCCTCCAAGATCATCCAGTCCAACCTGTGACCGATCCCCACCTTGTCACCAGCCCAGGGCACGGAGTGCCACGTCCAGGCCTTCCTTGGACACCTCCAGGGATGGGGATTCCAACACCTCCCTGGGCAGTGCCAATGCCTGACCAACCCTTCCCATGGAGAAATTCTTCCCGATGTCCAAAATTCTTCCTGATTCCCAAATGCGTTGCTTCTTCTGGTCTAGATGTGTTTATCAGAACTGTGCCTACAACCACACTTGGAAAAATAAAATAAAATAATTGATCATTTGTGACACTGAGAAACAAGTTCTTTAAAAATACCTGGGACCTAAAGATGTTCCTTTATTTAATTTAATTTAATTTAATTTAATTTTGTTTTATTTTATTTTTTTTTCTATTTTCCCAAAGGGTGTTTTGAGAGTCTTTTAAGACAAAGTAAGCTGAAAAAAATTAAATGGGACTTTTAAATGAGAAAATTGAAGCGTTTTCATGCAAGACTGCTAAAATGTTTCACTTGTCAAAATGTTTCAGCTTGTGCATCTTTCCAGCTGAATTGATGGGTGAATTAAGCAGGAATTCAGGGAATGTTTCTGACAACCAGATGAGCTCTTCTGGTTGTCTCTCCCACTGCCCTGGCTCCAGAGAGAACGGGTCAGGTTCCACTCCACCACGAATCTGAGCTGCTGCTCTGACAAATGCAGCTGCTTTTTGGGTGAGATGAGACAAGGCTTGGCTCTCATCGTTCCGGCGTGGGACTTGTGCCCTTCTGTGCATTTATTTGTCAGAGTTGAGAGTGAGTCTGCAAGCAGCAAAGCTCAGTGCAGGGAACGTGGCATCCCGAAGGAGCTGGGGCTGCGTGCGTGTGATGGATGCAAAGGATGGAAAATGTCCAAACCAGCATGGTGGGTGCTGAGAACCAGAGCCTGAGCTCTGGCTGCTCCTCCAGAGATGCTGGTGCTCCAGAGATGCTGAACTCCAGCCCCCAGAAGTTCAGCCTGGGGAAGAGAAGGCTTTAGGGAGACATTCCAGCACTTTCCAGGGCCTAAACGGGCTCCAAGAGCTGGAGAGGGACTTGAGACAAGGGATGGAGGGACAGGACATAGGGAATGGCTTCCCAGTGCCAGAGGGCAGGGATGGATGGGATATTGAGAAGAAATTCTTCCCCGTGAGGGTGGGGAGGCCCTGGCACAGGGTGTCCAGAGCAGCTGTGGCCGCCCCTGGATCCCTGGAAGTGTCCAAGGCCAGGTTGGATGGGGCTTGGAGCAACCCGGGCTAGTGGAAGGTGTCCCTGCCCATGGCAGGGGGTGGGACTGGATGATCCTTAAGGTCCTTTCTATCCCAAACCATTCTGGGATTCTCTGTCTTCCCTTGATGGCTTTTAGAGGGAAATATCTGCCCTTCCCCCTGCCTGGTGCAAAGGAACTCAGGAACTAAAATTCAAAGCTTCCGGCAACCAAAAGCTACAAAGTTTTCTGTTTATCCCTCATTATAATCTCCCTCCCATCTATTATCCTTTTTCTTTTATCTTTTGTCCTTTTCCTTTTATCTATTTTCCCTTTTTCCCCCTTTCCCATCATGGTCCCAATTGGGACCTCCTCCATTGGTGCCAATTACCTGCTCCTCCAGAGGCACAAACCTCCTCCCCAGACAAGCAGTCTCAGTTTGGAGATCTGCTGGTTCCATTTCAAACCCCAGCATTAACCCTAAAACCTGTCTGATTTCTTTCCCAGTTTGTTTAACAAAAGGTTCTACCTCTACCTGCAAACTTGACCAGCAGAGAGAGACCTAAAGATGGGAAAAATCTGGGATTCTCCTCGCTGCTGTCAAAGTTGAGCAATTCAAGATGAAAGCACTGAAATTCCCATCCTCCTCCACCCTCAAATCTCACCCTAAAGCTTAAAGGGACATTTCAGGCCTGGAAGTGCCTCTGTGTGACCAGACAGCAGCTGAGAACCATGGGGAAGGTGCCAGGATCTCCTGCCACTTGTGGTTTTATTTGCACCATCACTCCCAGCTGCCATCCCACATCCCATCTCTCCAGCGCTGAACGAGCCCAGCCCTGGCCTTCTGCATGCCCAGGCCAAAACATCATTTTCCTGTTTAAAAAGGCCTTGATTACATTAAAGGACCCTTTGAGGATGGAGACTTCCCAGGCAGGAGGGAGCCAGAATTCCCGGGTTCCTCTCTAATCACTGTGCAGTGCTAAATCGAGGTTTTCCAGCCTCTTGGAGAAATTTGTAGGCGAGGCACCGGAAAGGCTCCGGAGGCTGCCGTTGAATTTTGATGCCGTTCATCCATTATGGATGAAGAGGTTTATGTAAGAGTCTTTCCCTGGCATTCATCTGAGGCCAGGCTGTCCCGGGCTGCAGATGGCAATTCACAGAGCACGGGCAGGGGGAGCAGGGGCAGGAGGAGGGAGAAGGGACACGGAGCTGGGATCGCCGCTTTTCTCCTGACAACTGGGAGCACTCGGCTTCCCAGAAACCTCAAAAAACCCTCCAGCGCTTCATAAAACCTTGTCCTCACTGCAAGGTACATCCTTCTGTGTGAAATATGCATAAAGCCTCTGTTTGGACATCGATCAGGCTGTGTTTTTTGGATGCAAGAACACCTCTCTCTGTCAGCTTTGCACCTGGTGGATAGAGGGACTTTCCATGGAAGTATTTCCCTCCCATCCTCTTGGATAATGCTCTGACCACATTTCCCCTGCGGCTGATGAGCCAGCCAAGCCTTGCTTGCTCTGCTCTCTTTAAACAGGAGGATTAATTAAGCCGGAGAGTTTGCTAATGCACTGTTAGATCTGTCCACAGACAAGGCAGGGAAATGAACCACAATTATTTAGCAAAGGTATTATTAATAAAACAATGGGATCAGAACCTGCCTGGATGGATAATCTCCGACTGTCCCTCAGCTCAGCCCCAGAAAGCTCGTTAGAGTGGCTTTGGACATCTCTTTTATTTTCTCCTCTTGACTCTGCCATCCAGCACGAAGGATTTCCAATGATTTGTTCATCCTCCTGCAGGGACATCAAACAGAAAAGGGAATGCTGACCATGTCCTGCTGACACCCCGGCTGTGTTTGCAGAGCCCACAGGACCTGGCTGCTGGAGAGGCCGGTGTGTTTCCAAGTCTCCATGCTTTTGGATAGGGCATGGGAAGTGTTCGAAGGTCTTCTGGCTGTCCACAACTCCGTGACAGGAGGGTGGAGACAGGTGGGGGTCGGGCTCTGCTCCCAGGGAACAGGGACAGGAGGAGAGGAAACGGCCTCAAGTTGTGCCAGGGGAGGATTAGGTTGGATATTAAGGGAAATTTCTTCATGGGAAGGCCTGTCCAACCCTGGCACAGCTGCCCCGGGAGGGATTTAAAAGCCATGTGGATGTGGCACTTGGGGATATGAGGTAGTGGTGGCCTTGGAAGTGCTGGGGGAATGGTTGGACTCGATGATTTCGGAGCTCTTTTTCAAACCAAGGAATTCTCTGATTCTACAATGGGATGAGACAGGCCACAGGGAGAGAGGCCACCACTTTTCAGCAGATCTGCCCACAGACAAAGCCCTTCACCATCAAAGTGCCTCGAAGTCAACAGGACATCTCATCATCCTTAAAAAAGCCAAGAATTGGTATAAAAACACACAACAGGGGTGCCACTGCAAGGTACCCCCTGAGGAGCCCCACCACAGCTGGGCCAGATCACGGAGACTTTACACTCTCCTGGTGCACAGTAATTCCCATCTCCAGCCTCCCTTCCTGTAACACCTCACCCACACAGGAACGAGCCCTTTCCAGTCTCTGTACAGCCCATTTCCATGGGAAGTGGCATTATTCCAGGTGAAGCTGCCCCTCAGTGAGCAGAGAGCTTTGTGCTGCCCATCCTGTGCTCTGTGTCTGCTCCCTCATGTCACCACTGCAACTCTGAGCACTGCTGCAGATCAAAACATCTTCACTGTGCTCAGCAGCAGCTGCATCTTTGCCTTCCCTTCCCCCCTCAGAGGTCTCACTGCTTTCAGAGGTTCTCCGTGGGTAGAAGTGTGTCAATTTGCATCACCTTCCACCCAATTTGAGGCTCCCAGCAATCTCCCAGAGTGGGTATTCCCAAAATACGTGGCACTCGCTGAAGCAAGGGTGAAGCAGAGACACGGCAGAACAGCTCCCATGCTTTCCAGGATTTTCTCATCTTCCTCAAAATTTCACCAAGTGGCCTTGAAATATCACAGGATTGCAAATGAAAGAATTGAGGATAAAACCTCAGCCGAGGGAGAAAAGTGACTGCTCATTTCTCCTGCTCGTTTGCTCCTCCCATGAGTTGTTCTGTCTTTGCTCCAGGATTTCCTGTACTTCCCTGTATACAGGAATTTCCTGTACCAACCTACAGGTTTGTCTACACCTTCTTCAGATTCCGGGACAGCCTGTTTTATATCCACTGGGGCATCCCAAAATTCAGCTGGAGTTTTAGCCCCCCTCAGCTAAGCTGAGTTTGTGTCTCAACATCCCCCCCTGACACCTCTGGACAGGTAAACCTGACTTTTAACTCTTTCGCTGTCTGAAAACTACCCTGAAAGCACAATGCTTTATTCATCCCAAGGGAATCCCGAGGGAATCTGGGGTAGCCAGAGTCAAAGGATCACACTGCCAAAGGGAAGGGACTGAGCCCACTGCATCCAGGCTGTAGGCATGGGAAAACAGGCAGCAGGGATCCCTGCAATTCCCTGCTCCTGGATTTTGCTCTTATCTGAGCATCTGCTCTTTCTTCCTCCCTCCCACAGGGATGCAAGGACCAGCCTGCGATGGGAGGTGAGCTTCCTTAAGACCCATTCCAGGAAAATCTAACTCCTATCAGGTAAGAAAGAGAAGGTGGGGAGCTTTGGGATGAGCTGCAGGACAGGAGATGGGTGGAGGTAGTGATCCAAATAAAATCACAGAATTACAGAATGGTTTGGGTTGGAAAGGACCTTCAAGACATTCCAGTTCCAAGCCTCCTCTCCTTGGGCAGGGACACCTTCCACTAGCCCAGGTGGCTCCAACCTGGCCTGGGACACTTCCAAGGATCCAGGG
The DNA here is from genome assembly GCA_013397975.1 of Machaerirhynchus nigripectus. Classification (NCBI taxonomy): domain Eukaryota; kingdom Metazoa; phylum Chordata; class Aves; order Passeriformes; family Dicruridae; genus Machaerirhynchus; species Machaerirhynchus nigripectus. The sequence goes on along the minus strand of VZRQ01002785.1, from coordinate 1,673,461 downwards.
GCAGCCACAGCTTCTCTGGGCACCCTGTGCCAGGGCCTCGCCACCTTCCCAGGGAAGAATTTCCATCCCAATATCCCATCTGACCCATTCTCTTTCAGTTTAAACCCAGGCTGACTTCAAGACAGAACAGGTCCATGGTAAACATTCCAGATGATGTCAGTGTGTGATCAGAGCTTGTTCTCTCATACCTGTGGCTGTTTTCAGCATCCAGCACCTGCTGTCTGGCAAGATCCATGAGTCCAGGAGCAGGGAAGGGAGAAACACCATGCAGGGAGATGCGTTCCCATCTGCTCGTCTCCAGCAAGAGGCAGAAACCATTGGAAGGGAGCACCATTTTCAGCTGAAGTGACGAGCTGTTGCGTAGGGCATCACACCGAGGCACAGCCAGCTCCTCTGGGCTCAGCCTCAACCAGCTCCTCTGCTCTGACCTCAGCCTCAACCAGCTCCTCTGCTCTGACCTCAGCAACCTCCGAGGGGAAATCACCAGGGGCCCCATGGAGAGGACGAAAGTTCACGGCTCGAGCACTGCAGCCACTAAAGGACTCGAGGTCTCCCAGCTGGAGGATGAAGTCAGCCCAGGGATGGCAAAAAGAAGGTTAAAGATGCAATTCCCTGCAAGTCCTCTTCCTAGGTATTTACACAGCTGCTGTGTTCTGGTGCCTGGCAAGTTCAGAGGAACCTTTTGACCTCCAAGTGTGGAGCCTGCAATTAATATATCTCCTTTTATTCCATGGATGTGGAGCCATCCTCCAGCTTTGGAAGGTGTTTCCAGCAACAGTGTGAGCATTTAAAAATCAAATTAAAAAAATTTCAAAGGGACTTTTTAAATCAACATTCAATTAAAATTAACATTTTAAAAATGAAAATAGACATTAAGGTTGCAAGTGTGAAAAAACAGGGACACAAATGACCATGACCCAGGTGTAATTAGGCCACTGATGAGTATCTTTTGGGTTGGAGGAGGCTCAGGTCCCCCAGCACAACACGTAGCATTGTTAGAAGGAGGCAGCTGGCAGGAGAGGCAGGTATTTTTTTCCCCTGTCACGAAGCCAGCAAGTCTCCTCTTCCACAGCAATTATTTGCCTCAGATGCCTAAAAATACAATGCTCTGGGATTTGGAAAACTTTCATTTTTTGAAACAAAGTGAACGCTTTGAACTCTTTTGTCGTGAAGCAAGTCAGCGCTTGTGAGGCTTTGCCTCAGCTCCATCCCAAAGCCTACCCAGAGCCCTGCTTCAGATTTAAGTCTGTCGTGGATTGTTTTAGGCAACCCCATCACTTTGGAGGTGTTAAATCCGAGTTTCTGCTAACCTTGGCTCTGCCGCCACCGCGTCCCGGGCACGGGTGATGAGGGAAGGGGAGGCAGCGGAGCCCCCGCGTTAATGAAACGCCACCATCTCGATGCACTCGCAGCCGGTCTCCACTTGTCACCGAAAATATCCCGGTGGCAGCAGCTGCAGAGCTCGTTTTAGCTCCAGGCGTGCCTCCAGCCCACACGAGCCGATGCCTCTCGCAGGATGCGGGCTGGGCGCTCTCCTGCTGGGTGCTGACAGCAGGGCTAATGATCACTAATCCCCGCTTTGTTACCATTTAATCGTTTTTTTCCCAGGTTCCTAGGCGGAGGAAAGAGCTGGCCGTGTCACTCCCCTCTCCTCTGCTTTGATCTTCGCCACCTGTTGGCCACTTTTCAATGGAATGGAGGGAAAATATCCAGGAAAGGGGTGATCTTAAGGAGATGAGAGCCCTCCCAGGCACCACCACTCACAGGGGATGATCACCGTGAGCCAGACTCCAGCTTATGAAGAGCATTCATGTTTCTCATGTTCCCCAGGGGAGGATTTACATTTTCCTCCTAAAAAGCCTCTCCAGCAGTCAGAGTCACAGAATCATAAAATCATAGAGTCATGGAATGGTTTGGGCTGGAAGAGACTTTAAAGCTCATCTTGTTCCACCCCTCTGCCACAGGCAGGGACACCTTCCACTGTCACAGGTTGCTCCAAGTCTCGTCCAGCCCGGCCTGGAATGTTCCCAGAGACGGGACTTTCTCTGGGCAACCTGTGCCAGTGTTTTACCATCATCATTGTAGAAAAATCCATCCTAATATCTCATCTAAATCTCTCCTCTTCTAAGTTTAAAGCCATCATCCCTCATCCTGTTGCTACAGACCCAACTAAAAGTCTGTCCCCACCTCTCCTAGGAGCCCCCTTAAAGTGCTGAAAGGCCACAAAAAGGTCTCTCTGGAGCCACCCTTCCTCTGCATCCATGGGTTACCATGTGTCCCCAGCCTGTGCCACCAAGGAGGGAGGGGTGGCCACAGGTTTGCTTTTCAGTGTTGTTTGGAGATCCCAAAGCTTCGGATGCGTGAGTCACTCCCAGCACCAAACCCACCCGTGCCATTTCAGAAGCTCCTCCCCGGGAGTTTGTTCGGCTGCTTGGCTTCCAGCTCCCGATCCGCTGCTCCCAGGCGTGTGCTCTGCAATCTGTGGGAGGAAATACTTTCTCAGATCCTCCCGGGTTTGCCCTGAACTCCTCAAGAAACTGGGAAAGGGATGAAACAGAGCGTTTCCTGCCAGCAGAGGGGATTTGACCTGGCACTAAACCCACCGCCTGCAGAACAGCCGCTGGAGGGGAAAGAAAGGACGGAGAGGAAACGCACAGGTCCTTTTGCATTCCGTGTGCCCGGGCTCCCAGCGAGGAAATCCAGTGCCAAAGAATTATACAAATGCTTATGCAATTAGAAGGAGCTACAGTCAGTCCTCCTGCAGCCAAAAATAGCTGTGTGCACCAGCAAAGGGCCTGCCTGCCTTCACATCTCGTTAGGAGGAGAAAACACTCCGGGCTGCTGAGTGGGAGAAGCTTCAGACAGAACAAAATATCCCTGGCTGGGAACGCTGGAGGGCAACGAGACACAGGGGAGGAACACACAGCTGGCCCCACGTGTCCTCCTTCCCAATGGGTGTCTTGGAATCATGGAATGGTCTTGGTAGGAAGGGACCTTAAAGACCAACCAGTCCCACCCCTGCCAGGGGCAGGGACACCTTCCTCTATCCCAGGTGGCTCCAAGCCCCATCCAACCTGGTCTTGGACTCTTCCAGGGATCCAGGGGCAGCCACAGCTTCTCTGGGCACCCTGTGCCAGGACCTCATCATCCTTAAATTCAGGTCACTGGATGATCTTTTAATGTCCCTTCCAACCCAAACCACTCTGGGATTCTATGAGAGATGGCCCTGAAATCCTCCCATAAGCACCTACACTCCCAAGTGGGAAAGGGTTTCCCCCAGCAATCAGACATAGAGGAGATGTCCAGACTTATGGGAAAGGGGACAGGATTGCAGTGGGGCAGGACTGAGCACAGCTCTAACCCCTGCCGGACTTTGTGCAGAAAGATGTGGAGGTTTATCCTGGATCCACAGGAATCTTCAAACTGGGATTTGGAGACACCCACCCTGTGTGCTGGCCAGGGCATGGAGAGGAGCCCGAAGGAGAAGGGAAGCAGAAGCACCATCTGGGCTTGGCAGAGACGCTCCTGAGATCCCTGCTCTTGGCAAATCCCAGCACTGCCGAGGCCTTCCAGGATAAAGTGGCAACGGACCAAAGATGCCAACTCAGCTGCACTTGGCCCAAGGCGCAGAGAGGGGTGGAAGGGGGCCAGGAGAGCTCTGGGAGTCCGTGGAAGTCACCGGAGTTGCTAAATCCTTCCTGGCAGCAGCGCTGCTGCCAGGGGGAGGCGGATGACTGCAAGTCCCAGAAATGCCATCGTGGCAGGAAGATGTCGAGGTGGTACGCACCGTTCCTGAACAACTTTGTGGAAAAGGAAGAAAGACAAGTGATCAGCAAGCTGGTCTTCTTCTGGTGGTCCATCCCAGGGTGGGAAATATCCCAGGGACACACCTGCATCCACAGAGGTTGAAAATCACTGATTGGAGATGGCACCTGGGACTGGATGTGCAATCAGAGCTGGAAAACCCACCTTTCCCACCGCTGTCACAGCCTCCCATATTCCTGAGGGCACCTCAGGTGGCTTCTGGCACAAGGATCAGGCCACCAAACCACATCCCTGCACTACGGGCACTGGTGTGGGTGTCTCAGCTTTGGCAAGACCCCACACTGGTGATGCTGGTGGTGGTGACACTGAAAGAAATCACCCTGTGCCCAGAGCCTACACCAAAGAGGGACCACCAAGATTCCTGGGATTTATGGCACAGCCCAAGGGTGGTCACTCGGTGCAAGACTTCACATCTCAGTTCGTCTGGGAATGGCACAGAAGCTCCAAGCCCTGTGTCTGGGAGCATGTTTACTATTTGGGAGCGGGAGGTGCTGCACAGCAGCAGGATCCCTCCAGCCTGCCAGGGAACTGATGTCAAAGTTTTGCTCATGGAAAAAACATATTGGGGTAGATAACGTTCTTGCTGACAAGCCAGATGTCAAAACACGGCAGGATAATGTTACTGAAAGCCTCGGCTGCTCTAGAAGGGAAGGGAAGAGATGATTGTTCCTTCGTTAGACATCAAAATTTGATGGCATATCACTGTGACTGAAAGGCTCATGAATGCTTAAAATAAAACAGGGCTGAAAGTTGCCTGGGATATCAGCTGGGGAGTTTCCTGCGAGAGGCTGACCACGTTCGGTCTCTCTTGTGTGCTAGCTCAGAGCCAGGAGACGGGCAGGGCTGTTGGGAGCTCTGCACACCTCTGGCAAGAGCTGATCCACCACAGGCGCGTCCAAACAACAGACTCAGAGAATCATTTAGGCTGGAAAAGCCCTCTAAGGTCATCCAGTCCAATCAGCACTGGTGCCAAGGCCACCATGAAACCATGTCCCCAAGTGCCAAATCCACACATCTTCTAAATCCCTCCAGGGATGGGGACTCCACCACTGCTCTGGACAGCTATGTCAGGGATGGACAACCTTTTTCGCAAAGAAATTCTTCCTGATATCCAATCTAAACCTCCCCTGTGCAAGAAAAGGTCTCTCTAAACCCATGCTGGACAGTAGCCCACAGTGGGTGGCTTCAGGACCATCTAAGAGCTGCAAAGTTTGGGGCAGTGACAAGCAGCCTTTCCCTGGACACGCCACTGTGGTCACTCACTGGAGCTGCCACGCCAGAGTCCTCTCAGCCCACTTCTTGTCCTGTCCCCTGGGCTCCTGAATGTCCCCAAGGAAGGCTGGTGAGAAGCTTTGCTCATAGCAGGTCACAGGGTGCCTCTAGAAGATGAACTGGACTTAGACACCAATTCTTTTTTCTTCCCAATATCTAATCAAAATCTTCCCTCTGTCAGTGGGAAGCCATTCCCCCTGTCCTGGCACTCCATGTCCTTGCCCAAAGTCCCTCTCCAGCTCTCTTGGAGTCCCTTTAGGTACGGGAAAGACCAACAGCAGCTCAGTCAAAGGAGTCACTGATTTTGTGACACCTCTGTGACCCTGGTCCTGTGACAGAACTGCTGTGCTGGGAGCACTAGAGAGCTGTGAATCATCAGCTGGATCGTATCTTGCTGTGTCCCGCCAAGGTTGTAAGGAAGTGAGAATCCCAAAAAACATAAAAATGAGAGGGTTTGTGTTGGTTGTTGGCTTTTTTTTTCCTGAACAAGTGTCATACTATTTAATTTTACATGCATAGAATCATGGAATGGTTTGGGTTGGAAGGGACATTAAAGACCACCCAGTTCCACCCCCTGCTACAGGTAGGGACACCTTCCACTATCCCAGGTTGCTCCAAGCCCTGTCCAACCTGGCCTTGGGCACTTCCAGGGACACTCAGCAAGGATTTCACAGGGGAAGGTCTCCCACGTCCCTTGGTTAACAAACCTGTTTGCAAACCAAAGCACAGAGGGTGCTGCAAGTTGATGGGAAGTTACTGGGAATGGAGGGAATTTTCTGCCTGCTTTGCCCGGGAGAATCCTTTGCTCTGTGCAAATTCAGAGGCCTGGAAAGCCCAAGTCTGAATGCACAAGGTCTGTTTCCCTCTTGTGCCACGCTGTTCCTAGACTGGTGTCTGAACAAGCTCAATGGATCGTACCAGGATAATACAGGACAGATGGACATAAACCACTGCTGAATCTTGCCCAAAACAACAGGCAGAAATATCTCCCGTGATTTACAGGCAGAGCCCTGTAAATCCTGCCCACAGAGGGGCTCAGGTTAGATCAACACCAAGGGCCAGGGGACGGCTGCCCAATTCCCCATCATTTCCTGCCCACACCAATGTGTCAAACACCAGCCTGAGCTCTGCCATGACAAACACGACTCAAGGGTACCATCCATAGCAATCACCATCCTCTTTACAAGCCACAGGACAAGCAGAAACTGTTGAGGCTGCCTTTGAACTTTGCTGGTATCGTTTATCTATGTTCAGTGCTCCAAGCCCCATCTGTCTCGCAAAGATTTTCTCTTGACATCAGCTCCTCGTGGAATTTCTTTATCAACTTCACTGTGTCTTTCAGCACAAAGGCAACCTGCCACGACTCTTCCAGGAGGCTTTGTAGCAAAATGAAATGGAAATGATCCTGTTCTTAATGCTCTACCTACCTCGGGAGTGATTTATGGGTGTTGCTGAATGCACGCAGAGATAAATCTCAGTCAGCTGCGCCTGGCACATCTCCTCAACACCTTTGGAGTAAGGAAGGAGAAAAAAAATCCAAACATAAACCTAGAGCAGAGACCAACTCAGAAAAAGGGGGAATTCTTGGGGTAACCCATCTTCTGCAGGATCTCAAGACCTGTGAGGGAAGCTGTTGGTGCCATCTCCCCAATTTTAGAGATGAGCAGACAGAGGGAGATAGGAAATGCTGTTCCCACTTGCTTATGAAAGGGTTAATGGATTTAAATAAATAAATAAATGAATAAATAAACTAACTATTAGAAGTGCCAGATAATAACGCTTGCTGCCACATTTCCCCAGTGTTAGAGATTCCTTCACTCTGCACAACAAAAAGCAACAGGACTGTGCACTGGGCACAAGTTTCAGCTCAACCTCCCACATCTTCCCAACCCCAAATGATTTCCTTTCACCAAAAAGGGATAAAAAATTGCCAGATGGCACATTTATAGCACAGCAATTCTGACTTCTGCTGGCACTGGCTGCCCTGTCACCCCAGAAAGGCTCCCACGATGGTAAGCAGCTCTTTTGGCCAACACTGGTGCTCCCAGGACTGGTGTAGCTGCACAAACCCTGGCTATTCCCTGTGTTTGGGGCTGTCCCCAGGACAAGCACAAGTCTGGAAGCCCAGAGCCACAGCAGATCTGAGCATGCTGAGCACATCTGCCCAGAAAATACAGAGCAGAGCAGCCACACCCTGCACGCAGAACAAAACCCAGCTGGAGATGGAGGGAGGATGGGGTGTGGGGCTGGAGGCTCCTCAGCCTTCATCTGTTCCTCCCTGGGAGCACCATACTCAGCCCTGGGACCTGCAGGAGCCATCAGCAGCCCCATGTCCCTGTTAATGGTTAAACTGAGTTAGTTAAAACATGAAAAAGGAGGTCCTAACACAACCCAGAGTGCCTTCAAATCCCTTTTGCTCGCCTGGGAGCAGCACTGATACAAACCTCACATCCTTAATTTCATGTTAAGGAGTGTTTTAGTGCTGATCAGAAAACAAAACAGGGAGTGGAACTGGTGCACAAAGGAGCGTTCAGCGGGTTTGTTCCCAAAATGATCTCCTGTTTTTGAACACCTCACAGAGACGCAGCCCCCACAACCTTCTCCCAAATGCTTTTTACGTGCCTTAAAACAGCAGGCAGAGCATTTTCTCAATTTCCCAGTGATGAGGAGCAGTTTATTCATCAGCTGTTGCTTTTCACCACTTCCTTTTAGAGTGTTTTAGACACCTTTTCAGGAAAATAAATTTGGGAATGCTCTCAATCACCCGCACGCTTCATTAGAGGCTTTCACACTGAGCTGGGAAAGGGGACACCCTGTTTCATCCTCGCTGTGTCTGGGGACCAAGAGGAGAAGGGATTGATGCAAGGCCATCCAGGCTGTCTCTGGAGGGAGCAGGATGCAAGGGCAGATCTTTGGAAGCTGTGAGGATGATTTAATTACTCACCCTGCTACACCACTGCCCTGGGCAGATGGTGCCAGGGCTGGACGATTTCTGCAAAGGATTTTCCCCTAATACCCAACCTAAACCTGCCCTGGCACAGCTTGAGGCTGTTTCTTCTCATCCTGAATGCAACTTACTCTCACATGGTCTCCATCCTGGATTGCATCAGGGACAGTGATCCAAACCCTTCCTGCTCAAGAAGCCCTCCCTTCCCAGGAAATGTCACCAGGCTTGATGGTGCCTTCCCTACTCCCCCAGACCCAGCTCCCCTCTTACACCTCTCAGCACCCTCTCAGCAACTCTTTCTCCTCTGCTCCCCTTCTCTGGAAGTCTACAGAATTCATGTCCTTGGGTGTCCCACACACGTGGATCAGGCAGCATCAGATGGCCAAAAACCCAGCTGAAGCTTCCTGAGGGCACCTGGGGATCTTCTGGCCATGTTATCCCCACTCATCCTGGATAAATACCAGAGCCAGGCTGAGCGCTGACCTGGAGAGGAGTGGATGGAGGTCCAGGAGGGGCAGGCAGTGAGAAATACTGACTCCCACCCTACCCAGCCCTGATTTTTGGATAGTGTTCCTCATCACACCTCACTCCTCACCCACGCAGCCCAGAAGTGAAAAGCAAATCAGCCACATCACACCAAAAAAACCCCCATTCCTCTGCTTTCAGCCCCGAAAGATGAAAAGCTCCTTGGCCTCTGAGTGAAAGGAAGTTTTCCCACACAATAGCTCAGATCCCATTAAAGCATTGACAAGCATCCACTTTGTGCTTCACTTAAAATTTAGCCAGGAGGGAAAATATTACTTTGGATGGCAAGAAGAGATTGCTTTTAATTGAAACTCTTTCTGCGCTGAACTGCTGTTGACACTCAGTTTTCAATTAACAGTTCCACGGGTTTTAGTTCAGTTCAAGTCAAGGCTGTAAAGTGAGGAAAAAAAGAAGAAAAATCAAATCAAATCAGAGCTTCTGGCTGATCTTGGAGAATTTCAAAGGGATTTAAAAATGCAAGTCTTTGTGGGGTTTTTTCCTTCATATCTTTGACTCGGTGGCGTCCTTGCCATTTCCAAGGTCACCTTCACAAATATTGAAGGATTGAGGTTGGGAGGGGCCTTTGAGGTCTTCAGTCCAAACCTTTGGGTCAACTTGAAGGTCAGAGCTCGTTGCCCAGAGCCTTTTCCAGGTGGGATGAACATCTCCAGCAGGGGTGGCTAGACAGCTTTCGGGGGAAGTTTGGGACATCCAGGGTCGGCTGCAGCTGGGATGTGCCCACCCTTGGTGTGGGAGCCGTGGCCACGCGTCCATACGGCACAACAGCCTGGGACAGGGTGGAGAAAAACCATTTCTGACACTGGAGGAAGGTGCAAATCAGGTGAAAACACTGCAGACACAGATTTAGAGGAATTGCACAAAAAATACTTTATATGGGCAAAGTGGAAACACCCCTTGTTTTTACATCTAGAGATGCGTTTAAGTGGCGGCCTTGGCAGTGCTGGGTTAATGCTTGGACTCAGTGGTCTTTTCCAACCTAAATTATTCTCTTCTGTACATAAAGTCAAGGATTTACTGTTGGTATAGCTAGAACCACAAGTCTGCGTCCACGAAAATTATAAAAATATGTTTTTAAAAAGGAAACAAATTAAAAATTAAAAAATCAAAGCTGTTTTCTGGCAGTTTCCTCCAGCATTCTTACGCATGAAAAAAATCTCTCTTCACCCACCAGCAAGGCCAGGGAGGTTATTTCAAGTGGAATTGCTGCAGCCAAGAGCAGGAGGACGCTGGAAGACGTTTGCTCCCGGAAAAGCCTCTCCATGGGAAAACCAGTTGGAGAGGAGCAGCCCCGGCAAAGCCCAGCCCTTAAAGCCAGCTCCTGGCAGAGTGGTCCAAGCTGCAGTCAGCAAGTCTTCCCAAAAACATCAATCTTCTCGTTCCAGCCTGATTCGAGCACTGGAGCTTTCATTGTCTTCAGTCCCCAGAGGCTGATAAAAGGCACGTCCTGATTGTTGGGCAATTTATTTGAGCTGATGTAATGACACTGCGATGGGCCATGAAGGCAAAACAAGATGCTCCATGCTTGAGTCTATCCAGAGGCTGCATTTTCACCTTTTCCCTTGCATTCCTGTAGACAGAAGTGCAACTCTCCCAGGTCCTCCAAGCTTTTTGCTCTCATTTATTACCCACAAACCCAGAGAGAAGTGCAGCTCCAACTCTTAAATTCTGTGTGGGTTGTTCGCTATCGTTTTGGTGAGGTTTCTTTGAGAGGGGTGAAAAAAGAAAATGTTGATTTTACTCGTGGATTTTTGTTTCCCTTTAGTAAAAAAGGATGATTTTAAAATTGTGCCTCAGAGGTTTATGTACCACAGGCAGTTAATGATCTTAAAATTGGCCTCGCTCTTGATCTAAACTGTCTATCCTACAGCACATCAGGTGGAATTTCAGCCCTCTGGAATTCAGATGCCTGGATTCTGTGGCCAGCCCTGCCAGAAACTCACCCCATGCCCCTGAGAAGGTCACCCAGGCTTACATCTGGGTGGGAAAACTCACCATGTAGGCACAGAATGACACAATCGTTAAGGCTGGTAAAGATCTCTACGATCACCAAGCCACCGCAGCAGCACCACCATGTTCACCACTAATCCATGTCCTCAAGTGCCGCATCCACGTGTTTTTGGAACACTTCCAGGGATGGTGACTCCACTGCTGCCTTGGGCAGCTGTGCCAGTGTTGGACAACCCTTTCCCTGTCTTGCTTTGCAAGCAATTTGATGTGAATTATTTCACGTGCCTCCATCTGTCCCATGTGTCAATACTGCAGAATAATTTAGGTGGGAGGAGGGTTTTGGAGGCCTCCAGTGCAACTTTTGGATCAAAGATGAGTCCTCTTCTAACACCAACTTATTGCCCTTGGTTATGTCCAGCAGAATTTTGAGTATCTCCAAGGATGGAGAATCCACAGCCTCTCTGATCCCCCTTTTCCTATGTTTGACCACTCTCAGAGTGGAAACATTCCTCTTGCATCTCACTGCATCTGTCACCTCCTATCTTTCCCTGTGCACTTTCCAGAGTCCATCTTCTCTAAAACCCCCTTTAGGGATTGTAGTCACAATTTGGATCCACCTTAGACCTTCACCTTTTCTCTACCAGCTTGCCACCTCTCCTGCAGCCACAGAGGGGACACTGGCTGGGTTTTGGGACACAGCTGCACATCCCTTGGGCACTCCACCACTCAGATAACCTCACAGATCCCAGAGAATTGGGTCCAGGCTGGTCTGCATGAGCTACAGGAACATTTGGGCTCTTCCGGCCTGAATATTTTTGGAACTGTCAAAAGCAGCTCTGCAGCAAACGGTGAGGTAACGAAAAGCTGGTGTTTCACACTGAAAATAGGTAGGTTTAGGTTGGATACTGGGAAGAAATTTTTCCCTGTGAGGGTGATGAGGCCCTGGCACAGGGTGCCCAGAGAAGCTGTGGCTGCCCCTGGGTCCCTGGAAGTGTCCAAGGCCAGGCTGGATGGAGCTTGGAGCAACCTGGGATAGTGGAAGGTGTCCCTGGCCGTGGCAGGGGGGGGGAATGGGATGATCTTTAAGATCCCCTCCAACCCAAACCATTCCAGGATTCTGTGATTCCGTGGTCTGGGAGGTGGTGACTTCCCAAGTAATGAAGTTCAGTCCACCTGATTTATTCTCTGGATCAGGATGTGCAGCAAGAAGAAAAAAAAACAGAAAAGGAGGAGAAAAAGGGGGAAGAAAGGGAGATGTGAATCCAGCACGGAAAGCTGAGGCAGGGTGGCAAAATGTGTCTGCTCAGCTCTTCACAGGATTTCTTCCACTCGAATTTGAATGGAGAAGGATGTAACTCACTGTGATACTGTAGATCTGGTGTCCAGCGTGGGTGGAAGAAGATGTGCATGATAAGAGAACTCCAAAGAGAACAGCAAATTTTGGAAAGAATTTTTAAAAATGCCCTTAGAAGTGGAGGTGGCCCTACAAGCCCTGGAGACAAGCTGTGGGGATGGGTGAGTATTCCAAGGTGAGGCACGGCCAGAAGTTCCTCCTGTCAGTCTTCCAGAGCTTCCCATCCACACATCTTTGGCAGGACCAGATCACTGCTGCTCTGCTGCTCTCCAAGAGTGTGCCTGCGCTTTTCTCCATCCCTGACACAGCTTCTATTTTTATTTAAAAAAAAAAAAAAAAAAGAAAAAAAGTTTTGTTTTGCTGATTTTTGTTTTTTAACACGGCCTAACAAAACTCCAGATAATGACAAACAAGTGAGCAAGACTCTGGCACAAGCAAACGAGATTTAATCTGTCAGCCCGTGGGCGGCTGGAGCAGGGTAGCGCTGGCTGTATTTTCTTAAGGTGGCTCTTTCCATCCCTGGAGCTGCTTAAAATAAAGCAGATGGGAATACAGAATTATCCTCGATGCTGAAATATGGTGCTGCATGCAGGAAATGTTGCTTTTTGTGGAGTCTCTGCTCTGACACACTGAATCCACACCAGCCACTCAAGTGCTGACTGGAAAATGATTGCCCAGACACTTCAGTGGCTGTGCTGGAGCCAGGGAATCAGAACCCCCGGGATGTTTGAGCCTGATTTAGGGGTTCCAGGGGTTGAAATGTATGAGGAATGGTCACCTGGACTCGATGAAAAGAAGCAGCCTTGGATAGTTCACTGATAGTTAGAACCCAGAAATCCCTCACTCGGCATGGGTTGCACAGGGCTGTTGGGTGTGAGAGCTCCTGGTCCATGCTGGGATCCAGACAAGAGCTCATTTAAGGGACCTGGACCAAAAACGTGGAGGTGTTTAAGTCCCCCACCCCATGAGTCAGGAGGTGGCAGTGGCTGCTCTCCTCCAGGTTCTGGTGCATTTTTTGCTTCCCTCTGATCCAGAATGTGTTGGGGAGATAAAGGTTCAGCTTGGTTTCCACCAAAGACCTGATGCATTAAAGCAGGGGCTCACACCAGGGTGGGCAGACACACAGAACCACTGAAACACAGAATCCCAGAACCATACAATCACAGCATCCCAGAACCACAGAATCCCAGAATCATTTGGTTTGGAAAAGCCCTCTAAAATGAACAAATCCAACTGTTCCCCCAGCACTGCCAAGGCTACCACTGACCCACAGCCCCAAGTGCCACATCCACACGGCTTCTAAATCCCTCCAGGTATGGGGACTCCAGCACTGCTCTGGGCAGCTGTGCCAGGGCTGGACACCCTTTCCATTAAGAAATTTTCCTAAATATCCAACCTGAACCTCCCCGTGAGGCTTTTGAGGCTGTTCTCTCTCATCTTGTGCCTGTTCCCCAGTAGCAGAGCCTGATCCCCCCCAGCTGCCCCCTCCAGTCAGGGAGTTGTGCAGAGCCACAAGGTCCCCCCTGAGCCTCCTTTTCTCCAGGCTGAGCCCCTTTCCCAGATTCCTCAGCCTCTCCTGCTGCTCCAGACCCTTCCACAGCTCTGTTCCCTTCCCTGGACACGCTCCAGCCCCTCAATGTCTTTCTTGTTGGAAAGGGATAAAACCAAACCCAGGGTGTTTGTGCTCTCTGCGGGCAAAGGAAAAGTCAGGAAAGGTTAAGCGACTTGGGAGTGCCATGGGAGAACCAGATGAGCACAACTCCATCACTGACAGGATGTCCTGAAAGGACAACGCTCTCAGGGATGCACAGGGTGGGATTGCTGGGGTGTCCTGTGCAGGGCCAGGAGTTGGACTCAATGATCCTTGTGGGTCCCTTCCATCTCAGGAGATTCCATGGGTCTATGATCCTTTAAAAATCTGGGCTGCCTACAGATGAAAACAGGATCCCATGGGCATTCTCATGCCTAAAGGTGATTAAAGCACCTTTTCAGCACCTCCTCCTACACATCCTGTCCCTGTGTTTCAGAAGGAAATGGGAGGAGAAATCCCTGTCCCTATCTCTTGGCTTTCACCCCTCTGCTGGCTCAGTGGGAGTCTGCCCAGCTCCTCTTTTGGGGGGGTCACTGCCAGACCGATGGAGCCCATCAAGACCCTGCCTTGAGACCACTCCAGTGGCTTCAAAGGGCAGTGACCAGGGGACGGCAGCAAAATCCATCACTGGGGGAGTCTCCAAGCCCGGTTTTCCCGGTCCTTCTTGGCTGGGTACTGCTGCTGGCACCAGGACACAGCAGGGCTGGGGCTGGCAGCACAGAGCCCAACCCGAGGCTGCAAAGGGACAGGGATGAGGGGAGGTAAGATGGTCTTTTTTCTCAGGGCTAGTTTTGCTTTTCTGTTGAAAAGCAATCCCTAAAATAACCCCCAAAACAAACCAAAGAAATAAAAACAATCTAACTGCAAAACACACCATTCTTTTTTGGATGAATCCTCCACGGCTGGATGCTTTCTGTGGATGGAGAAGAGGGTGGATGGGAAGGATAAAAAATTAAAAAGTTTGCCAAAAACCCAGCCTTTTTTTTTTTTCCCCACACACAAATCCATATAAATATCTCAGGGTAGGATTCCAAGGCTGCCCCTCTCCAAGCAGCAACCTCTGCGGATGCTGGGAGAGCAGAAGGCACTCGGGGCAGGCAGAACAGGCTGTTCTGCTCAGGGATGAGGAGATCTCTGCCTAATGAATTGGCCCTGTTTCCGGAATGACTGCCAGGATGAAATGGGGTCTCTCCTCCACTTATTCATGGGAATTGGCTGCTTCCAACCTCTCCGCCTGTGTCATTTCTGGGATGGAAAAAAGTGAAATGGGAAGGAAAGGAATGAGTTCACATTTATGTCCTGCTAGGAATTTTGGCTGAACCCCATTAAAACCAAGGTAAATCAGGGCTTTTTATTAGGGCTTTCTAAAGTAACACCTACCTGGCATCCTTTTCCTTGCTCCTCTCTTCTTTTGGAGCAGATAAAAATTGCAGAAGGGAGGAAAGCAAAACTAAAGCAATGAGGTTTGGTGGGGTTTTGGTTTTTAATTATGATGCCTTGGGAATTAATTTTTTTTTAATACAGTAAACACGTCCTGATTGACTTCCCCCACTCTGCTTTTTAACGTCCATCCCAGAATCCCAGAATCATGGAATAGTTTGGGTTGGAAGGGACCTTAAAGACCATCTTGTTCCAACCCCTGCCATGGGCAGGGACACATTCCACTAGCCCAGGTTGCTCCAAGCCCTGTCCAGTCTGGCCTTGGACACTGCCAGGGACCCAGGGGCAGCCACAGCTTCTCTGGGCACCCTGTGCCAGGGCCTCACCACCCTCACAAGAAAGAGTTCCTTCTTGATATCCAATCCAAACCTACTCTCTTTCCATTTGAAGCCATTCCCTGTGTCCTGTCCCTCCATCCCTTGTCCAAAGTCCCTCTCCAGCTCTCTTGGGGCCCCTTCAGGTATTGGAAGGCTGCAATTAGGTCACCCCAAAGCCTTCTCTTCTCCAGGCTGAACAATCCCAGTTCTCCCAGCCTTTGCTCATGGACAGATGCTTCACCCCTCCCTTCCCTGCAGAACAGGAGGAAAGCACCCTCCTCCTCCCTTTTCCATCTGTAGCAATTATCCAGCACCTCAGACCTGAGAGCTCTGACAGAAGGGAACCTCCCCACCCATCCCACTTGCAGAAAAGGATGGGGTCAGGTAATCATCTTTCCCAGCAGATTTAAATGGGAATCCGCCCCACCGACAGAGGATGGATTCACTCCATCACTTTGAGGTCAGTGCATATACAAATCAAATTCCTGTGCCTTCAGTGTAAAGAGCTCTCTTAGGACTGTAGGGTTAGGATTGAAGAGTCTAATAAGGGGAGAGAATTAAGCCTGCAATCACTTGGACTGATTTAAATTAGGGTTGGTTTTTTTCCCCTCTTGCCTTGATTAAAATAAGCCGATTTTCCCTTCCACCTGTGTTTCTTATGCGGGCAGAATTTCCATTAACTTCAGTCAAAGCTTTTTTTAACTTCTTGAAGCTAAAACTTCACGGCATCCCTTCCTCCTGGTTGCCAGGATTTTCCTTAGCACATTCCCACCCTTGTGATATTAATTATAACATCTCCCTGCTTTATGCACCAGCCACCTCCGTTATTAAATGGACCTCCTGTGTGCCTTTCTTCTCTCTTATTAAAGAACACTGACCTTCGTTATGTGTTCCAGAATATGATGAATATTCATTATGGGATGGGGATGATCTTGGGCTTACACTGTCTGCAGGAAGATTTAGGTCAGAAATAAAGGAAACCCTTGCTGTGACAGGGACAGTCATGAACTGGAAGGGTTTGGAGGTGGGACAGGGCACATGGCTTTCAAGCACTCAGCCAAATATTAGGGATGCAGCAGTAGAGGTGATGCTGATTTGGGGTGAATAGGTGGGATCCTGGGCAGCCCTTGTCCTTTTGCACACTTCCTATGGAAACAGGAGTACTGGAAGTCTTCCAGTAAGTTCTCCCAGTAGCCATCCATTAAAAGGGACAGCACAATGTTTAATAGCATAATATTCAAGCTCTGGACTAATTGTACAGTGCTTAAATCAAAGAGAAGACAAAGTAACCTGGGCAGTCTTCTCTGGCCATTGATTCATCCTCCAGCCCCGCGTTAATGGCACTAAAGACAATACCTGTCCCCATCCCCATCCCCCTGATGCATTCATCAATGTCCAGGAAATCCTCCAGCAGCCACACTGAGCTCATCTCCCCAGTCTTCACCTGGCTTAGAGTTGGGATAATGTCCAGCAATGGGATGGGAAGTGCCTGAGGAGCATGGAGAAGGTTATAGGAGCCCTGGGAGCTCTAGAATCCACTTTCCTGAGTCTCATAGATATTCACAAGCTATCCACACCCTCCTCTTGACTTACAGGAGGCATTCCTTTAAATTCCTTGGGTGGGGGCAATCCCAAGGACAAACACAGGCTGAGAGGACGATGGATTCAGATGGATTAGAATTATTTAATTCTTGGCTGTGAAGGTGGTGAAGCCCTGGCACACGGTTCCCAGAGAAGCTGTGGCTGCGCCTGGATCCCTGGAAGTGTCCAAGGCCAGGTTGGACAGGGCTTGGAGCAGCCTGGGATAGTGGAAGGTGTCCCTGCATAGCAGGGGGTGGAATGGGATGATCTTTAAGATGTCTTCCAAGCCAAACCATTCTGTGATTCTATGATTTGGTTGCTAGTGGCAGATGAAATCCAGTGAATCTTGTTCATGGGGTTACTGGTTTTGTGTACCTCTCTCCTGGGGACCCAGGTTAGCCACTTCAGGACCTACAACCCAGAGCAAAGGTAATTTCTGAGCATCGTGACCTCTGCTGGAGACAGATCCCTGCAGAAAGAGACCCCTGCAGAAGTGTTTTCCTGGCTGCTTTTGAGGGACATCTGTTGCCTGGGTTTCCCTGCTCTTTCCTTTAGAATACCATGGGACACCCCGAGTTGGAAGGGACTCACAAAGGATCATCCAAGTCCAACACCTAAAGGTTCCAGGCTTTCATGATTCAAAGTGCACTGCACACATAAAATACACAGAGGCAGTAAAAGACCCCTGGTACCTCTGGCAAAGCCCATGTGTCAGTTCTGACCTTTTCCCACTTCCCTGGGGGATCCCAGCTGCCTTCCCCATGTTGTTCCCACAGCCCATGGTGCTGTGACAACCTCAACTACTTGTCCCTACAAACCACTGTTGGTCTACACCACCATTGGCAACTCACAGCCTTCCAGAGACTCTTGGAAATCTTCCTGATTTTTTACAGCTGACCCTGCAAGGATGGCAGTCAGGGCAATATTTTGGGGGAAAGGAGAACAAAATTAACAATTTTTCCTCTGAAACGTTCTGTACAGCTTTTAAAATGACTCCTGGAAACCTGCTGCGCTGGTCATCGAAGAAAGCAAGGAAGTGGATTACGTGTGCCTTGAGCCTAATCCAGCCTGACAGTCCTCACAATTCCATGTTCCCTCAGTTATCCAGAGCAGGGACAGCACACACAGACAGCTCTGCTCCCTTTTCCTCACTGCCCAGCACCTCCATTTGTGGGAAGACATGGCAATTCAATCCAGACATTTAACACAGGCGATAAATTCAGCACCAGCAAGGACTGGTGCCTCCTGATCCTGCTGAACCCCTGCTAACAGCTTTGATTTTAAGGATTTCTTTAATTTATTTTAAAATAAAGATACTGTGTCTTCTCCTGCTCTCCCCTGACTTCCCCCAGCAGCGTGATCTATTTGGATTAGCTCCAGGAAGATGAAAGCAGCCCCGCTGCTCCCAGAGTTATCTGTGTACTCCACGCAGTCCGAGGAGAAAAGCGAATATCCCTGGTCGCTGATGCAGCTCTTGGCCTACTGTCAGCGCGGAGCTGCTGAACGGAGCAGTGGTATTTCACAGACAGATAAGGAGACTCTGCAGGCTACATCCACACTCATCTCTGCTTGGGCATGCAATTCCTTCTGTTCTGTTTCATGGGCATTTGCAGAATTGCATCAAAATTCAGGCTGGGTGGTGCCTTGTCCAGCTGAGTGTGGGACACCTCCAAGGGAAGCAATGCCCCCAAACCCCTCTGGACTCGTGGTTCAGGATTTCACCATCCTCGCAGTGAAAACAGTGTTCCTTGCCTCTCTGTATGGAACTGCCCTTGCTGCAAATCCCTGTTGCTTCTCATCCTTTTGTCACCACCCCTCTGAGGGGAGTCAAGCTCTCCACTCCCTATAATCTTAATTATGAAGATGAAAAGAGAAATTAGATCTCACAAGGCAAGACCACACTGGCCAATTGTTTGTATGTAAGACTGAAAGATGAACAGATACATTAAGTAAGTCTGGCACCACTGGGGCAGGGAGCAAGAGGACCTGGGCTTGTCCAGCCTCACTGAAGAAGTCTGGAAGGGAGATGAACGCAGGCAGATGAACACCCACCCTTGGGTTACACCAGTAATGCTGTTGTCCCACAGACACATCTTTTGCTGATAAAAAGGTTATCAGAAACCAGGATCCATTCCCTGGCCAATTCCACCATGTTCTCATGGGCACAGAGGGACGGCAGAGGTAAAGGGATGCTGAGAACGGTGGGGAAAAGCATTTGGAAGAGGGGAGGCTTTGCCCCAAAGCCAACAGACACAGTTCAGCCTCCAGCCAAGCCAAAACAAAAGTGATTTCTTCTGTGTTTAATCCAGAAAGAGAAATGCAGTCCATGCCTCAAGCTGCTCATGCCAAAACCAGGATGTGAAATGGTGAGCAACGTTCCCATTAAGCGGAGTCTGCAACCCAACCGAGTGCCCTGGATTTATGGGAGCTGGCTGGAAAGGTGGATTTCTGCAGCTAAAAGCCTCCCCTCAGGCAGCAAAGCCATTACAGCTGCAAGTCCCTGAGGTCCCTGGGGACAACCTGAGGGAGGTACTGCTGGGGCACAACTGCTCCCCTTGTCTTCACCTGAAGCAAAGAAACCAAATTCCATTTTGGCATCTCTGGTTTTCTTTCCCCTTCGTGTTGGTGGATTTTTGGAGATGGGAGAACAGTTCTTTGTTAATTTGTGCTGGAAATCCTGATCATCCAGGTATTGGTCACTGCTCGTGTGTAGTCAGCTGAGTCACAGACTTTGAGGGACATTTATTACAAACGAAGCTGATGCCCTGAGAATGAGATAGGATTTGTAATTAACTGGTGTTTAATGGAAACACGGGAAGGGACAGGTGAAATTAAAGCAGGGCTTCGGTGACCAACTTCTCAACTAATGACTTGTAAATTGGTTACAATTTACATTTTGAAAAGATACAGGAAACTCATTAAGGCTCTAGACAAACAGCTCGATGGGCATGAGGGAGAGGAGAGAGCTCTGCAGTGGGAGCAGCTATGAATGACAAAGACACCCAGAACAGCAGCAACTTCCAAACGTTTCCACCACCACTGTTTCTAGGATGGTTGTCCTTCCCAGGACTGACTTTGGGAAGAAAACCAGTATTTTTCTCTTTGATTTTCAGCTACAAAATGCCAGAGGAGTAGCCTGCCTGGTGCTGGGACCGTGCTCAGATAATGCAGCTGGAGCTAAGTCTTGGAAAAGACCTCCAAGATCAAGTCCAACTTTTGACCCATCACCACCTTGTCAACCAGCCCAGAGCACTCAGTGTCACCTCAGTCATTCTCTGAACACCTCCAGGAATGGGGACTCCAACAGGTCTTTTCTAGGAATGTGCCCATTCCCAGGAAACACTGGTTAAGAGTGATCTGGAATAGTTTAGAGCCGAAACAGATGAAGAAAAGATTGTAGATGGATTTCTGGAAAGACATCCACGTGCGCAGACGCAGGTACAAGGTGTGATCAGGGACATCCAAATCCACCACCTGTGTGGCTTCACTGTTCACCAAAGAGCCTTTGAAAGGTTTTGGTTTTGTGCCCACAGGGAGGAAAGCATCTGAATTTCAGTTGCAGGGATTTCACTTCACCACTATTTTTTTCTTTAATTCCCTGTTAGCACAAGAGTCTTGATCTCCAAATATTTTTGAAGACCTCAAAGAAATCCTTAGCCTGGCTGGATTTCTTTTAGATTTGTATCTTCACTGGCATTATTTGTTTCAAACCTTCCCCCAGCTTTTAAGGCAAAAGAGGCCTTTATCTGATCAAGTCTCACTCCCTGCATCTCTCAGACATCCTGGCCCAGAAGCAGCTGTGGCTGTACTAGACCAGACGCTCAAACATTCAGAGCAGAAATGAGCTGCCATGAAACACAACACAGAGGGAATCACCTCACAATGGTTTCAAGCCTTCAAATTTTCATGCATTTCTTAATTTTGTAACGTTGTTTTCAAGAACTAGGATTCTGTTTCGATTATGACCATTACTTGTATTTAAATTTCGCTGTTTAAGGTAGATTTGGAAGCTATCTGAAGCAACAATAAACCATCTTCTTTCTCCTAAAACAAATGACACAAGTGGAGCAGTGAGAAGGAAGCAGCAGGGCCTCAACAGACCAAGACAGGTCTCAGAAGCTTCTTCAGAGGCTTTGGGGAGGTGCTGAGCTCCAGATGATGCAGGGGGGTCTTGCGCGGAGCCACCTCACTGCCCTGCAATTATAAAATACACCTGCAGCTCTGGCACCCTGATCCAGACACTTCCCAGAGTGTGATCCTGCAATCCAGAGCGCTTCCTGGAAGGTGCTGTGTTACACTGGCACAAAGGAGTGGTGCAGGAACGCCCCCCTTCATCAGCACATTTAGAGAGGAGTTGGAAGAACAGCCGAGGTCCATATCCAAGTGGGAGGGAGCCGGCAGGCAGCTCTTGCAGCGTTTCTCCCTGTAAATAAATTCTGCTGCATCCCTGCTGGAAATTAAGGCGTGCCCAGGCACCGGAAAGTTCATCCACGGGAGAAAATTTTTAGAAAGTCCCTCTGTACAAACTTGGGTGCCAAGCTGCATTTTCCTAGATAATTCCCAGTTCAAGGCAGAGAGCAGTCCAGGAACAGCTCCCAGCAGGCAGTTTGCATCCAGCCGCCCTCTCCTGGAAGGCGAGGCAAGCTGACAAGTGTGGAAGAGGGCGTTTTGTGCCAGTTGGCCCCAGGGCCCGGGATACAGCGAGTTCCTGGATGCACTTTAGTTTATTAGCACGGAATTGCCTCTCCTCGGAGCCTCATTACCGGCCATCGATACCTGACGCCACCGTGCGTCACTGGATCAAAGCCTCGGGGCTGCTCTGCCAGCTGGGTGAGTTCTCCCGGCTGCTGCAAAGAAGGGATGAGCGTTCACACGTGCCTCACACGAGTGTTCACGGTGCCTCCAGCCCCGCAGGGATTTACATTTAAAGGGATTTTAAACGTAGAGGTGGAACTTAGGGGTGGTTTAGTGGGGCTTTGGCAGTGGGAGAATGGTTGGACTTGATGATCCAGGAGGGCTTTTCTAACCGTAATGATTCTGTGATTATGTATAATTCCTATATACAATGAGGCGTTTGAGGGGGGACTGTGCTATTTGACCTTTTGTTAAAATAAAGAATAAATTGAAAAAATACCTACTTTCCCCTAAAACTACCTGTACTGGGATCAGGTGCTGCCGCCATGCTGGGTGAGGAAATTCCATAGGTCTGCAAATACTGGATTACTATGATTAAGGACTTAAAACCGCTGGGACAAGGAGAAACACTTTTAAGCTGAATGAGGGCAGATTTAGATTGGATATTAGGGAGAAATTTTTCCCTGTGACAGTGCTGAGGCCCTGGCAGAGGGTACCCAGAGAAGCTGTGGCTGCCCCTGAATCCCTGGAAGTGTCCAAGACCAGGCTGGACAGGGCTTGGAGAAACCTGGGCTACTGGAAGGTGTCCCTGCCCCTGGCAGGGGGTGGAATGAGATGGTCTCTAAGGTCCCTCCCCACCCAAATCATTCCATGATTCCATGATATTCTTGCAGTATTTGCATGACTGAGTGGAACAAGTCACGCTCCAGCAGCAGTCACCAAACTCAATCACCACCCACAGCTCATCACAGCCTTCACACATTCTCCCAGTGTCCTGGTAGAAAGCCAGCTTCAAAATCCTCTGGAATTTACACGGCTATTACAGAAACCAGAGGGATTTTTCCAGATCTAAATTAGGAAAAATATAAAAAGGCTTCTGTGAAACACAACCCAAGGGATGTCAAATGTTTCAGAAGACTCTGGTGTCGTATCAAACTGACCTGAGCATCCCTTGCTCCGTCCTTCCTCGGGAGTTCAAACTCAGTTTCTACACGGGGTATTGGTGACACCTACAGGAAAAACTCCTCTGCTCCCTCTGCAGCCCAGAGAGGTGCAGGTGACATCCCATCGTTAACATCATCTCCTTATTAAAGGCTGTAGGGACCATGCAGGGAAATAAAACACTCAGTAGTGGCAAAAGTGTGTCCAGCAGGGCTGGAAGACAAACAGGGTCTGGAAACCTCCAGCTTCTCCACGTGCTTTAGCCAAAGCTGAACATGAGGGGGTGTTGGGGGTGGATGAGAAGCTCCACATGGCCCAGCCAGATCCCCCCGTGCCCCGGGCTGATCCCCCAGCGTGGGCAGCAGGGGAGGGGGGATTCTGCCTCTCTGCCCTGCTCAGGTGAGATCCCACCTGCAGAGCTGTCCCACCCCGGATCCAGCATAAGGAGGCCAGAGGAGGCGACGGAGATGCTCCAAGGGCTGGAGCCATGCTGGGAGAGTTGGGAATGTTCCCCTGGAGAAGGGAAGGCTCCAGGGAAACCTCAGAGCCCCTTCCAGTGCCTAAAGAGGCTCCAGGAGTGCTGGAGAGGGACTTGGGACAAGGGATGGAGGGACAAGACGAGGGGGAATGGCTTCCCACTGCCAGAGGGCAGGGAGAGATGGGATATTGGGAAGAAATTGTTCCCTATGAGGGTGGTGAGGCCCTGGTACAGGTTGCCCAGAGAAGCTGTGGCTGCCCCTGGATCCCTGGAAGTGTCCAAGGCCAGGGTGGATGGGGCTTGGAGCAACCTGGGATAGTGGAAGGTATCCCTGCCCATGGCAGGGGATGGAACAGGATGGGCTTTAAGATTCTTTCTAACCCAAACAATTCTACAATTCTATGAATGATTTCCAAAATAAGATTTGAAAGACTATTACAAAAATAAAACCTTGCAATAAAACATTCAGGCTGTAGTTCAGTTCCTTTTTGAGAACTTCCCACCATGTTACTGGTTCTACATTGCTAAAATTCAGCAAATCCCTCAGCAGAAGCTGCTTTTCATGTGCTGGCAGATCTGAACTCATCTCGAGCTTGTGACAGGGACAGGCAGCTGCGGAGTCCACAGCAATGACTAATTAGCTAAAACAGTGCTTTTGATCACCTTCAGATGTCCCATAGCCTCTGATTTGCATTTTCAATTTATTAAAACACTTCCCCCCCCCACGAGTGCTTTAAACAGCCCCACTGAAGGCATTTCTGAAGCAAGAAAGGGCTTGATCAGCCAGAACTTCACAACCACAAAGCAAGTGAAAATGGGTAGAGCTTAAAACACTTCCCCTCCTCACTCACAGGACTGGGGCAGAGCCTGACAAACAGTTTCAGATCCAGCAGTGGGTGACCATCCAAAGGGGGGAAATTTGTTCTCCATCTCCAATGCAAGTTACTGCATCTTTCTGTGCTTAGACTTGTCCTGATCTAAAACCGAATCCAGAAAAAAATAAAGAAAAAGAATGAATTCATTTCCTGCTCTGTCCTGTTGCATGGAGCATTGCT
>VZRQ01002785.1:1604469-1647975 GCA_013397975.1 Machaerirhynchus nigripectus | reverse complement strand
GGAGGGTTCTGGGGGTGTCCCGGGGTCTTAACCCTGCCCTCCGTCCGGGCTGCCCTGCAGGCCGCGGGGGGGGGGCGCCGAGGCCTAGTGCCGCTGCTGCTGGGGGCTCAGGGTTGGAAGTCTGAGTTCTCTCTCGGGGATTCTGTCAGGGGCTCTGACAGGGACTGGGAAGGTGTCCCTGAGGTTCCTGCAAACGGGAGAGGAATGGCGAACAGATCCAGAGGGTCGGTATCAGGGGCACAGGGTATAGTTGGAGGCCTGTCACTCGTGGTGTCCCCCAGGGTTCTGTACTGAGCCCTGTGTTTGTAACTTGTTCAGCAGTGACTTGAACAAAGGGATTGATGCTCCCTGAGCAAGTTCACTGATGGTACACAACAAGGAATGGCCGCTGCCTCAGAGGGTTGTGCAGTCCTTCAGAGGAACCTCGACAGGCTGGAGAGAGGGGCCGAGAAAAACCTTCTGAAATTCAGCACAGTCAAGTTCAGGGTTCTGCACGTGGGGAGGAACAACCCTGAGCACTGACAGAGGCCGGGGTCTGACTTAATGGTAAGGACCCGGGTGTCCTGGTGGACAGCGAGCTGTCCCTGAGGCTGCAGCGTTCCCTTGTGCCAAAAAGGCCAAGGGGATCCTGGGGTGCATCAGGAAGAGCATTGCCAGCGGGTCAGGGAGTGGTCCTGCCCCTCTGCTCAGCCCTGTGAGGCACATCTGGGCTGCTGTGTCCAGCTCTGGGCTCCTCAGGACAGGAGGGACCTGGAGTGGGTCCAGCAGAGGCTGTGAGGATGATGAGGGGGCTGCAGCATTTCCTGATGAGGAGAGGCTGAGGGAGCTGGGGCTGTTCAACCTGGAGAAAACCGAGAGGGAACATCATCCATGTCCATCAGTGTCTGCAGGGAGGGCTCCGAGCAGGGCCCAGGCTCGGCTCCTTGGGGCCCAGCAATGGCACAACAGGAACAGGCAGGAACTGATCCCAGGAAGCTCCAGCTGAACATGAGGAAGAACTTTTTCATTCTGAGAGCACTGGAAAAGATTGCCCACAGCGGGAGGGTGTGGACCCTTCCTCGCTGGAGATATTCCAGAGCCATCTGGACTCAGCCCCGTGCCACATTCCACTTCTGCTCCTTCTCCACCTCACCCAGCGCTGGCCATGGCAGTTCAGGTGTTGTGGGGAGCAGGTGGATGATGCAGCACTTCCAGCCCTCTGTCACTGCTGACCAGTGCTAGATCAGAGAATCACCTGGCTAGGAAAAAAAACCTTTAAAATCACTGAGTCCAACCATAATCAACACTGCCAATTCCACCGTGGTGGAGGTGACCTCGTGTGGGTGGGAATTGGTGTTGTGGGAAGGAGTCAGATGTGGCTGTGAACTCGCTGACCTTGTTGTGTTCTCACAGTGGAAGGAGGGAGGTTGTTTGGCTGCCAGGTGTCAAATTAAGATGTTTAGTCAGGACAAACTCGGAACTCCCGGTCAATACCTCCCCAGATTTTGAGGGTATGAGGTGTTGATGGGTTAGAATTTGTATTCTTTTTCTTCTGGGGGAGCAGCTGTGATAATTTTTAATTAAGAGGAAAAAACCCCACACCCTTATTATAAACCGAGTCACTCAGTGCAACACTGTGCTGGTAAGGAATCTGTGTTAAAAGCAGGTTTTGCTGATAATCATGACATTTTCCAACACATTTCTCACACACCTCTGCTTCCACAGACCGGGTCTAAATCTTTCTCTTGGAAAGGTTTGGAAACTGATGTAATTTCATTGGGTTCTTATGAATGAAGAGATGAACTTCTAGTAAAAGTGAGGGATGCGTGTCATGGAGAAATTCATAATTTCCTGGGCTTGACTCCTGCCATGATTTAGATAAATCGGGAGCTGTGGGGCTGCAGGGAATTTCTTTTCTCTCTAAGCATTAAAGTTCTAAATTGAAGCTCAAGCACTTGTTTTAAATAGTGGGAATTATTTTTTTAAAAAGCTTTAATACTGATTTTGAGCAAGTTGGTTGCAGTTAATTTACCTTCAGGACAATTTAGTCATGTTGAAGCCTTTTTTAGTGGTAACCTTTTAACATTTCCAAATTGGTCTTGCCTTTTTTACTGTGGTTTTAAGATATTTTTTACTGTAATATACTGGTTTCTGTCACGATAAAACCCTTCACAGAATTTCAGCTGCTGGGGATGATTTTGTTTTCTGTACACAACAGAAATTATTTTTCAGAACCACTGGGACTGTGGTGTATTTGATAGCTACAAAATTTAGTTTTAAGCAGGAATTTGCTTTGCCATTCCATTTTCTTAGGTGAACAATGGAAGCTGCTACAATTCTGCCAGTAAATCTGTGCTGCCACATGGAAAGGACTTGAAACCAGGCACATTTGACTTAAAGAAGTGGTGGGAGCTCTCACCTTTTCTTGTTAACGTGAAGGGATTGGGGTAGTAGCTGCCTTTTCTGTTTTCTCTTGGAAATTGACTTTTGCAAATGTTCAGGACTTGCCTGCTTTAGGGAGGTAAGGATCAGGAGAGGTAAATCCTGTACCTTTGTATTCCTTGGAGAGGTCAGTTTGGCCAGCACAGTGTTTTCAGCAGGATCGTGCCTGGACTTGTTCTGCTGAAATTAAAAAAAAAATAGCATTTTTGTTTTTTCATGTGGTTGCCACATCTCTTTGTGATGAGCTGCACTGGGCCAAAGCACCTCCCCGGGAAGCTTCCACCTGCTGCATTTGGAATCCCTGTCTGAATTTCACGGGGTTTGCATGGAGGCAGAAGGTGCTGGATGGTGCCACCAGCGTGGTGGGAAGTGCCACCTCGTGTGAGGGTGCAGCAGGTGGAGCTCTGTCCCAGAGGCAGCCCTGAACACTCCCCAGAGCTGCCAGCCCAGGTGTCACCTGCTTATCTGACGGAACTGAGAGGAAGGTGCTGTGATGGGCAAGGGGTTGCTTTGCTGTAAGCAAAGGTGTGCACGATTCTGTGAAGGGGCAGATTTTCTGCCCGCAGAGTGGAAAGTGAGGTCCTGATCTGGGCTCTGAAAGATTCCATGGTGGTTTTTTGCAGTGATGCTTCACATCCAGTTCAGGAAAGATTTCTGCTTTCAGAGCACAGTTCAGTTCTCTCTCCCTTCGGGAAGGAGACACAAGCAGAGTCTCCAAGCTGCTGCTGTGCCCTGGCTGACAAGTCAGCTGAAATAATCTCTTGACTGCACTGATGCTTCCTGAACAGCGAGGCAGAGCTTCTGTGCCCAGCACAGAGCTGTTCCTGCGCTTTGGGGGCTGAGTCAGACCCCGGACACCACAGCTTAAAATACAAACTGAGCCCGTGTCCATTTCCCAGACAGCTGTTGAGTGTTTTGTTTGTATTACCTGGTAATTTGAGGGGTTTAGCTCATTAATGTAGGCTGGCCTGCCATTCTGCAAAGCTGGTGGATCACTTGTCTCACCTCTTTAATGCTGGCCATTAATTTTCGCTCAGATGGCTCTGGGTCAAGGCTAATTAGTGCTTGTGTGACTAATCTCTGCATGATCTGACTAGCCTGGGGTGCCACTTCTGAGACCTCTGCAGCTACAGGAAAATGAAGAGATGTGTTCAGATAAGTGCAGCAGCCAAACCCCACCCTGTGCTGCAGGAGGGGGTGAAAAAAAAATCCAGCAGGGACAGACCCCAGAGCAAATAATTCCTGAGCTCGGATCTGATGGTCAGTCCAGTTCCAAGAAGAAGCGAAAGTGATTTTTAAGTGTGTCCTCTATTCTGTGAAGCCTCCCCTCTGTGTGTGACACAGCTCAGGGGGAGAGAGAGCACAGCTTAACTTCCAGCGTTCTACAGCAAATGCTGTGTCTGGAGTCACGTAGGCAAATCCCTGACCCCGGGGGGACCAGGTCCAGGTGTGTTAGAGCAGAGCAGATGAGGGTTTTCTCCTCCTCCTGCGAAAGGACAGCAGGAAATGCAATGAGTAACATTCATGTTTTCCAAATGATTGCCCAGCTGAGTGCCTGGCAAACAGAAGCTGTGGAACGTTTGGATCAAAAAAGTTGGAAAAGCCCTCTAAGATCATCCAGTCCAACCATTCCCCCAGTGCTGCCAAGGCCACCACTGACCCATGTTCCCAAGTGCCACATCCACACAGCTTTTAAATACCTTCAGGCATGGGGACTCCAGCACTGCCCGGGGCAGCTGTGCCAGGGCTGGACAACCCTTTATATGAAGAAATTATCCTAAATATCCAATCTAAACCTCCCCTGGCACAGCTTGAGGCCGTTTCCTCTTGTTCCTTGGGAGCAGAGCCTGATTTCCCCCCGGCTGCCCCCTCCTGTCAGGGAGTTGTGCAGAGCCACAAGGTCCCCCCTGAGCCTCCTCTTCTCCAGGCTGAGCCTCTTTCCCAGCTCCCTCAGCCACTCCTGGTGCTCCAGACCCTTCCTCAACTCCCTTCCCTTCCCTGGACGTGCTCTAGCCCCCCAGTGTCTCATGTTGGGCAAAAACTGCCCCCTAGGACTGGAGATGCCCCAGCAGTGCCAGCACAGGGGACGGGCACTGCCCTGGCCCTGCTGCCACCCCAGTGCTGGCACAAGCCAGCTGTGTGCTGCTGAAAAAGAAACTGCCATCAGGAGAAATATTTTAGGGACTGAAAGGAAGAAAAAAGCTGCATTAAAACATTTATTCTCCTACTAAATGACAATCCATAGTGGCTGGGTGTCTCCTGCTGTTAGTGTGAACGTTGTGGAGATGTGACGGATACTGTCCAACAAGTGCTCTGTGTGTTTGACCCTGATATGGGTCAGGTTTGGTGGGGTTTACTACACCCTGAGCCCAGTCCATGCTGGTCACTTTGAGGAATTACTGAGTCTCCTGTAGAGAGTTAAATGGAGAGGAGAGGAGAGCTTGGTTCACACGTTTTTCTCTGTGAGGGTTGAGCTCCTTGGTTTGAAATAAATACACGGCTTATAAATAGATTCCTCTTTCATAAAATGCAAAGCAGTCTCTGTTTCGCAGGACAACAGGAACCAAAACCAGAATGAATGAGTGCTGGAGCTGCACAGCTGATCTGCTGGGCAGGACCATCTTTGAAATTATTGAGAGACAGTGAAGCTTGCGGGTGAAAGGATGCTGAGGTTTGAATTGCAGCATATCTCAAGAACTTAGGGAGAAAAATACTGCATTTGTATAAAAAGCTTTTTGCAGAGTGTTTTTGGCATTTATCAGTGTCCAAGAAGGGATCTGCTGCTCTGCCTCTGCAGGAAAATGTTTCCTGCAGCATTCCAAATAAGCATTATCGTGCTGTGAATAGCACTGGGCAAGCCTTGAAGCAGAATTGGTGGCATCTCTGGAGCCTGCAGTCGGCAATTTCTCACAGCCCTCTTTAGTCTGCAGAGGTGGATGGGACCAGGAGGGTGACAGCAGTGTGACAGTGCAGTGACTCAGTTGCAAATGTCACGGCGTGTTGGGGCTGGAGTTTGTGGGGGGCCTGTGAGATCCCTGTGACATCTCTGCTGCAGCAGCCGGAGCTGCTGAGGGCTCTGCTGGCCAAACCCTGCCCCACGTGGCTCTGCTGTGCAGCCCTGCTGAGCTCGGGGCTGCAGCTGTGTCCTTATCAGTCCCAAAGTCAGTGCTTTGAAGACTGAGATAACTGAGGTGAGCTGCAGGCACACCTTTGGTCGCTGCATAGGTTCAGTTGTAATGAATCTCATCTTCTGATGGGAGATAGGCTGATAGGAGTTTCTTTAGGACGGCATTGTTTGGATCAGAGGATGCTGGAGACTTGGCACAGCGTGCAAAGCGTTTTCTGCTCCTGCTGGGACACAATCCAGCAGATCACGAAATAAATGTGTCCTGAGTTGAAGTAAGTGAGGTGCAGTTTTCCATGAGGTCATTTGAATATTTGCCTGAATTGAAGCTTAAGAGTAAATACTTTGCAGGATTGAGCAAGTAACACTGTACACAAATACCAGTTAGGCTTATCAACAGAATATGCAAAGCAGGTATCAAGGATGATGATACTTCTCCATTATCTGATTTTTTTTGGCATGACTGCCATAGTTAATAGCAGCAGGAGGCCTCAAAAAAAACCCCTGGCTGAGCGTTTTCTGTGGAAAACTTCTGGAATGAACCCACTGTCAGTTCCTTCCTCCCAGCTGCTCCTGTTAGGACATTCCTCATTTGCCCGATCTTAATTAGTGACTGCAGCATATGCAGGGAGGATGGCAGCGAGAGCTGCAGTGACCCTTGGTATCCTGTGTTTTGGGGAGTTTAAATCAGCAAGGTAGAATAAAGTTACCCCGTAACTGTGTTTAATTCAGCTGTAATTCATGATCCTTGTTTGCTCTTCAGGTGTTGTTTCCTGTGTAATGATTTACATATTCCTCTCTGAAACATTCATGCGCCAAGGTTTCAATCAGATGAATCCATGTTACACAAGTACAGAGTAACAATAAATCTGAATACTTCAGAAAGAAAAACGCGCTTTTGGGTCCTTGCTGTTTGGTAACTCAGAAATGGAGGCGGAAGGGAAAGTCAGATTTAATAGGAATATTTTATTTCCTTCTTGCAGCTGACGAGGAGCACCAGCAGAATGTGGCAGCAGCAGCAGGAGCAGGGGCCAGGCCCCGGCCCCACGGGGAGGAGCGAGGAGAGGGGATGCCCAGGCGCCGCAGGAACATGGGCAACAGGCTGATGGCCCAGAGGAGAGCCCAGCAGGCAGAGGAGTGGCTGGAAGGTAACGCTGGCTTCAGCTCGTCTTGCAAACATTGAAACAAACCTTCACAGTGGGTGCTGAGGTTGGGGAAGGGGCACAGCTGCCTCCTGGAGGGAGTTTTTGGATTTTGCTGATGGGTTATTTACAGCTTGACCATAATCTGTCTTCTCTGCCTACTTCATCCCTTACCTATAAATGCTCCTTATGTTTAACCTCTGCCTCCTCCTGAGGTGAATCCTGGCTATTTGTGGTGCCAGGCTCTTCCCATCCTTTCTAAAAACTGCCTTTCGTGTTTCCTGCTGAGCCATGCACGGAATTAAATGAAATTTGCGAAAACAGGATCCACACCTTGCACTGAATAACAAGCTGCAGTAAAATACTGATTTTCTGCAAATTGGTGGGAAGTATTAATTCCCCAACGTAATCTCTGCAAAATGTGGAGTTTTCTCTGTGAGGAGCCATCCAGGTGGTGATCAGGATCTCGTGGATTATCTGGAGATCACCATAGACTGCAGCACTTTGCCAGCAGATTGTTGGCATTGTGTTGTGTAAATCCTGTGCTGGATTTACAGGTCACAGCTACATTTCTGTGGTGTGGTTGTAGACAGAAATATGGTGACAAATAACATCTTTCTACACCCTGTAAGTGTAACTCCCTTTTCTGGTGAAGCTTCACACATTATTATCTTTATTGCTGGAGAGATGATATCACCATGATTCACCCCCCTGGATTCTTTCTACTTTCAGATCGTGGGTGAAGTGTTCAGGCTTTCTGCTCAAGTGGGCTCTGCTGCACTTGAGTTTGCAGTGGAGATCAGGGTGTCTTTGTGGTGTGCAGGAGGTGAGAGCACTGAGCACACACCTCTGTGATGCCTTCATTAGGGACTATTTGCACTTTGTTCAGCTTTTCTTGCCCTGCAGTTTGCAGAAAGCCTCACGCTGGCAGGTGAACGTGCTTTTCCAGCTAATTATGCTCAGCACTTTAACAGATGGATAATGGACAGGTGTGAACTTTTCAACTTTGGTTATTTCTTCTCTTGTGATAACATCCTGGAAAGAAAATGGAATCTAAAAATGTTTGGTTTTCAACTCCAGACATCAAAAGTTTGAATGCTGAAGGCCGACAGTGAAGCTGTCAAAGCAAACGGCTCATCTTATCATATCTTACTTTGTCACTTTAGCAATAGAAGAATCTGTGTCATTGGGCTTTATAAATAATTCTTTTGCAGTTTTCTGTATATCAGATGCAAGTGCTGCTGCTTTTGCATGAAGTTCCCTTTGAAATGACATGCCTTCTGCTATTTGTTTTCTCTAATTTCTTACCCAAATTAAAACGGCTTCTTGCTCTTTGCTTCTGTTTTGTGCTGCTTCTGTGGGTGGTTTTATTCATATTTTGGGATGGTTTTTCCAAGTGGCTGAGCACAGGTGCACAGCAGCAACACCAAAGCCTTTGGAGACGGAGCACAGACATGAGCAGAGGAGCTGTGGAGAGAAGCATTTCTCCCTGGTTCCCCACCAGTGACCAGTGGCCATTATTAATTGGGATTAGCCACCCTCTGTGCTGCAAATCCTTCAGCCTGGCCCTCAGCTACCTGTCTTAGTGTGGGGTTTGAGTTTTCCCCTTAGAAAAGGATGATTTAAAGCCCTCTCTCTGGACATGTGGCACAAGCCTGGAATCACTCTTGGATTTATGCCCTTTTTTTTCCATTTTCTCCATGTCACTGCAGTATGGAGCAGTTTTGCCTAATTGTTGCTTGCATTTGAACCAGCTGGAACAGCAAGTTCTCTCCACAGCAGAGTTTTGTGCTGAAGAATTCATTGACTCCATGGGAAGAGAGCCCAGTGCAGTGCCAGGCAGCGCAGGACAGGGCTGAAGAGCAAAGTTACTTGGCAATTTAGACAGAAACACCAAACCCAAGCCAGTCTGCTTTCTCCACTCTTGCCTTGTAAATGCTCTGAAAACTTCTGAACATCTGCAGCTGAAGCAGATTTTTTGTTGTTGTTGTTTGAATTTGTTGCAATGTTTTACTAAGTTTCTATTCCGTGTGTGGAATTTCCACTCTGGGCCTGTGCTGAACTTTGGGCAAAGCTGCCTGATCCTGCTCTGTGTCACTCTGACTTCTGCCAAGAAGTGATTTCTTCACCAACCCCTCACTGCAAGATACCAAGCAGTGACCTCAGGGAGGGTGTGAGGACGCCCTGACCGTCCCTGTGTCCTTGTAACACTCACAAAGTGCAGTCAGGTAGGAAGTGCTGTTGCCACCGAAGAGTTCTGCCTGTTGGGAGCCAGTTCTGCTGACTCTAGGAGATGTCCCCAAAGCAGCACTTGCAGACTTTGGAGTTGTGGTTAGCACGAGGGTTTTCTGTTTTCCATCTAACAATCAGATTTCAATTCCAGAATGAGAAAGAAGCTTCAAGGGTAAAGTCGTAGCCCATGGTTTCTGCTGCCTGTGCTGAGCTGCTGCGTTTGTGCCAGGACTGAAATCTCTCACGGAGTAATGGGGGAGGAAAAACAACCCCAAACCCTGGGCACTAAGATCAAAACCTCAAAAACATGCAATTGTCCCTTCTGTAGGTGAAATCTTACTTGCAGTTCTGGATAAGGAGTCATTTAATACAGACAGGGATAGTAAATGATTATTTTCAGTATTCAAATCTACACCCATTGCCAGTGGAGCTAAACCAAGTTGTAATTCTTCAGCTTGCTGGGGTAGGGTAAGACCTCTAAATTAGTTATAGATTGTCACAGACAGAAAACAGTGCAGCACTAAATATCTTGACTTTCCTCCCAGAAGGAAAACCCACACAGGGGTTCCTGATTCCTGAGTTCCACGTGGGCTGTGCCGTGGGACAGGCCCAGCCAGGTGCCCACCCTGCCTCAGTTCACTGAGCAATGTTTCTCAGTGGGGATTGAGTGCTCCAAGGAGGTCACCTGTCAGGAGAACATCAGCACCTGCAAATGACCAAAGATTGCTGGGAGCTGCTTCTCCTTGGTGACAAAGTAATTCTCAAAATGAGTGAGACCCCTGAGCTGTTCCACCAGTGTGACTTTCAGGCTGGCTTTAGAAAAATGGTTTTGATTGCCTTAAATTGCTCAATTTAATTCCAGCCTCGACATTCCTGCCTTTCCTGCAGCCATCTGCAATTTGGGTGGCTTGTTAAAAGCCTCTGTGCTCTGCACATGGGAGCAGGGTGCTGCTCCTCTCCCTGTGGAAAGGGAGTCTGGAAGGAGAGTTGTGTGTTCGTGTGGTTAGGTTGAGATCCCAGCTAGCAGACTTCATTAACTTTGTGTGTCTTAATTTAAATTGAACCCAGACAGAGGTGGCTTTGTGGACTGGCTACAGCCAAGGTGAAAATGCTTCAAGGCATAAATGGGTGAAGATTCCAGGCACTAACCATGTAGGGCAAGAGAGGCCAAGCTAAGCAGTGGGAAAAGGGGATAAGCTGGAGTTGGACTGAGGGTTTTTTGGGGCATGGGGTAGTGTAAATAAATAGCATTACCCATTTCTAATTTCAAATTCCTTTTCTTTACAGTCCAAGGAGGGGGTGCTTGGCTCTTGTTTTGCCTGACATGCTCTGAGTGCATCCACTTGGACTCTGCTCACCTCTGGGTGGACACAAGGGTGTTTCGTTGAGAGCTTTTACTTGGTTGCTGATCATGTGCAGAAAAAACACTTGTCCAGCTCTCAGACTGAGCTCGTCCCTCCAAACCTGCTCGTTGTCCTTGAACACTGCAAAGAGCTCAGAGGTGAAAAAGGTGCTTCTCTTGAGAGTGCATTTTGGAGCAGAAAGTGACCCTTCCAGCCTATATTTACATCAAAAACGTAATTTGATATCAAGTGACAGAAACTCGTGAGGATGAAATAATGACAGCTACAGTTGGGTCATCTGTGGTAAAAATAACAGGGGTGAGGATCTGAGGTGAATATGTTTGGAGGGCCATTGGACTTTATTTCTGACTGACTTTGTGAAAACACTGAGGGAGAAAACCTGCCTGGCTTGGCACTCTGTGCAGGGGCTTCGTGGAGAGGCAGAGGCACAGAGCCTGTCCCAGGCTTGAGGGTGGGACACAGGTTTTGCAGTCCGGGCTTTTTGTCTCTAAAGGGGTGTCTCAGGGCAAAACTTTGCTGCTGTTGATGTGAGGGAGAGAGAAGCTGGTGAGTGTAACTGCCCTAAATCGTGGTGTGGTGAGCAAGAAACAGACTTGTCTAAGGAGTGACAGCATTTTCCAAAGTTTCCAACAGAACAGGGAGCACTGGGCAACGCTCTGGGCCTGGTGGGGGTGAGGGTGAAGAAATGAGGCAGAAGGGAGGGATGTGCCAGGAGAGCCTCAGCAGCCCAGCACGTTTTTCAATGAGTGTTTTTGAAGGGTTTAATTTTGAAAGACACTCATTTTCACATCTTCAAAATGATCTCTCTGACTTGTTGCAAAAAGCAAATCCAAAAAATGGGACTTTGTGTGGATTGTTATGTTTTGGTTTGGCTTTTTAACAAACAGAAAGTAAGGACTCCCTCAAAGAAATAATCTGGTTTTGTCAGGTTGCTTTTGTTTTTTATGCTAAATTGATACAAACTGTGGGCTCTCTGCTTCTGGCAGCAACAGAAAACTCCAAAAGGTTAAATATCCCAGCATCTGCATGGCTTTTCTCTGAGCTTTTAGCATTGTGCATCTGAGCACAGGTGTTGGAATCTCCAGTGCAGTGAGCATCTGGTTAAATTATTTTACTTCTGCAGCATCAATAATTATAAATCCAACAGCTTTTGACAGTCTCAGTGCTCGAGCTTGTAAAATAAAACATGATAAAGAAAAGTTAATGAGTGCAACATAAATGAAATCGTAATTTCCTCTCTTCTTTTGCATAGCAAGACTTGGACTTCAGAATCTCACATTTTTCTTTATGAGTGTTAATCAGTTTTGAGAAAGAAAGCACAAAACAAAGGAGGTTTTAAAAGTTTTTAAAATCATAATGGGCATTTTAAAATGCCCTTTATTGCTTTGTGTAGCATCTAAGCTCAGCATTCAAATCTTGCAACTAAAAAAAATCTCGTATGAGTGTTTTCTGCCGCTTTTTGGGGGAAAATAATACAAAAATAATTTTTCATCCCCATTGAGTGACGGATATTGTGCATAAGTTCAAGAAGAATGTGTTTGTGCTGAAATCTCTTAAAATAAGCACTTTTTCTGAGTGCTGAAAGATCTGGAAAATGTGTAAATTTAGAACCAGTGATGTGGTCCCACGCTGTTCTTGTGAAATGGAGCTGCGTTAATTGGCGTAGTAGTTGAAATTATTTTAATGCTTAATCAGTAGGAAAACCTTTCTAGTACAGTTAAACTTTGACTAATATCCCAACTAGTGAATCAAAAGTTAATTTTGACTTGGTACCACTCATCCCGTGAGTTTGGTGTTCTCAGAGTGCCCCCAGTGTGTGTCTGATCCAGTCCAGGCACAGACGGGGTGCGTGTGGAAGGGGGAGGTGTGTGGTTTCTCACTTCTGCCAAATGGCTTCAGCTGAGAATAAACTTCACATTCAGCTCTAAAGGTCTGCTCTCCTTTGTGTCTGCTGCACTTTTCTGCCCTGAGCGTTGCCTGCTTTTGTGGCTTCAGATTAATAAAGCAGTTTCTTGTTCAGTTTCTGAAGTGGATAGCTACCAAATTCAATTAAAAATTAAAAACCACAGAAATTAAGACGATGTTATTAGGCTGTGATTAATCCCGCCACAGGCTTGTGTTAGTCAGGAATGGCCACACCTTCCCAGTGGCTGGTGTCACACATCTGTTGGATATTAATTACATGCTGTTAATAACATGTTCTGCTTTCAGGATGAACTGTTTGATTTGCCTGGCATCTTCCCCCCCCCCTCCTTTCTCTCGCTCCTTTTGTTAGGTGCTGCATCAATAGTAAGTGAGGCAGCTGGCTGTGCCCAAAGGACTTTCTGTGAGTGGCCACCTGTGCAGCTCATTCTTTTTTGTGGATGGGAATCCATTTGCTTTCACCCAGAATTTACAAGGAAGCAAGACAAGGACAACTATACCAGGTTGGACAGGGCTTGGAGAAACCTGGGATAGTGGAAGGTGGGAGTGGCAGTGGGATTGGAATGAGATGATCTTCAAGGTCCTTTCCAACCCAAACCATTGTGTGATTCTGGGATAACTAAAATACCTGATGCTGGTTGTTTATTTTGGAGGGGTTTGTCTATTCTATACACAGAATTCTGCTCAATTTCTGTCCTGATAGTGAACATCAGCACTCCAGTAGGTTTTCTAATGGTACTGGGAAGCATTTTTAAAAAGAAATCTGTAAATTTCCAGAAATTCAGACACCTGTGTGAATGACAACTATTGCCTGTTGTGCTGCCTCTCAATATGTTCAAAATGTGAAGGAAAAGCAAAGATTCCCTGAAGCCACCTCTCAGCTGGGCAGCTGAGCAGCCCCAGGTTTGTGTAAAGCAGGATATGTCCCACTGGCTGTGCTTTCTGACTCTCGAGATGGGAACTGCTGGGAATGCTGTGTGAGCTCTGGAAATCACAGAATGGTTTGGGTTGGAAGGAATCTTACAGATCATCCAGTGCCACCCCCTGCCATGGGCAGGGACACCTTCCACTACCCCAGGTGGCTCCAAGCCCTGTCCAACCTGGCCTTGGACACCTCCAGGGATCCAGGGGCAGCCACAGCTTCTCTGGGCAACCTGTGCCAGGGCTTCAGCATTTTCACAGGGAACAATTTATTCCCAATACCCCCCCTAACCCTGCTCTCTTTCAGTTTTAATGCTGTCAGTGTCGTGGGGTTTCCCAGCTGAGCACAAACCGAGGCTGCCCCACCGCAGCACTTGGGGGATGCCAAACTGCTTTCACACACCATTAACTGAATATCTCGCCTCACACCCAAGGCTGGGGACAGATGGAGTGCAAGTTCCTATGGACTCACCCCCCGTGGAGCCTCCCAGTGTTGTCACAGCCACGAGTGTGTGAGAAGTGATTGTTAAAAGCTGCTGAAACAATCGCTGCTGTATTAAAATGAAATCAAGGATTGCTGGCTGTGTGCAGCTCCCTCCCTGCTTTTGGTGGAGCTCTTCTGCTGTAACAACAAATTGATTCAGCAAATGCTTTGACCGTGTGTTAATGTTGCTGTCAGCATGTCCAGGTTTATTTAGCAGATATTAATTGCAGCCAGGTTTGTGCACTGGTGACCTTTCCAGCTCTGCTGAGTCACGTGCTGTGTCTGCATCCCCATCTCTCTTTGGCTGGCTCTAACTCCTCACTCTGGAGGAAGCTTGGAGGAAGTGGTGCTGAAGGGGTCACATCAGATGCTTCCAGCAGGAGGAAAGCAAATGCTCTTGAACAACAAAGGCGTATTGATCCAGGACTGGGGGGGAAAAAAAGCTTTAAAAGCAAGCCTTCCTTAGATTTCTGCCTAACCTGTGGCTCAGGTAATCTTAATATAGATGAAATCTGAGAGGCCCTCAGGTGGAGTAGTGTCATAGATGGTGTTTTATACTTGTGGTGTTTGCAAGAAATAATTTTCTAAGCAATTAATTTCGGAGTAATAACTGCTAGTGCTGGGTGTGCTCACCCATTGTGTTTGGAACTCCCCTCGATGCTGTATGTAAAATATAAATAAAGTTATTTTAAGCATCATTAAAATTATAGAAGCAACTGTGTCAGGTCTGAGTGTCCCTCCTTGCTCTGCATGGTGCAGGAAGGGGGAACCCTTTTGATCATCTCAGTAATCAGACTCCAGTAATTCTCTGAAGCCCAACTCAGCAACCAGGCTCATCTTAATTCCATCTCCTGAAAACAGCTCAGTTATTTGAGAGCCACCTACACAGCTCTCAGATACGTTTATTTCTCATGATGTCTTGGTAGTTTAACCATAGTCCCATTCTGTGTCTTGGAATTAGTAAAACGAGAGTGTTCCCAGCCTAATTCTGCATATGAAAGAAGGGGGAGTGTCATTCATCCATATGCTCCTTGCATAGCAGCTTTTTGGGTTCCCAAAAAAGGGGACCAGGTGCTCTGGAGAGAGCTCCCTCCAGAAAACATCCTGGCACCAGCCCTGCCAAATCTCTTCCGGTTTGGATCTGAAGTCAGCATCGAGCAGAACAGCACTGGGGGTGCTCAAAGTACCAATTATTTTACCCAAAAAGGGGATCCATGTGTGAGCATCTTTCATTCTGATCCTGCCGTGGCTGTGAATATGTTGTGTGGCGTTTGTGCAGGTGAGCTGAGGATTTCTCTTGGAGTGCTGAGGTCAGTCCCCGGTACTTTTGTGGGATCCAGGACTGATTTAGACCAGCAAATAAAGTGGCCGAACATTGCTGAGCTTTGGGCAGGGAGGAAGTGGCAGCCTTTAAAAGCTCTTCTTCCCCAGCCCCTGAGTGAGCAGAATCCTCATTTGCACACCCTTTGAGCATAACTCTTTCATATTTCACTGCTGCAGAAATCACCTCTGCAAACAGCCATTTGCCATACAACAGGCAAATATTTACATGTCATTTTCTTGCAGGCAGACCCAAGATTTGCATTTCAAGGATTTTTTCCCCTCATCCCTGAAAGGTTAGTTCTGTCAGGCTAGAACCAGTGGATGAGTGGGGGTGCCTCTGAATCCCACTTTTTCAGTGGATGTCTGCTGTGCAAAGCCTGAGGGTAACTGGGAAGAAAGTCTCTGCAGGCCAGTGTTGAGCAGATAAATAATAGCAACCATTAGCACAATTTCTGTACCAGAGAAAGTCTCTCTTGTAATTGTGGAAAGCAAGAAATATTTATGAAAAGCCTTCCTTCAAACGATCAAGGAAATTTTTACTTCTGCCTTGAGTGTGTGTTTGCCGTGTTACTTCTGCTCTGTGGCTTTGGCAGTCTCCTGTGATTTTTTTTTTCTCTTTTTTTTCCTTTTTCCATCTGAAAGGTTCTTGTCTGAAGTGTGTGTGTGTCTCCTTTTCATCTGCTGCTGCTGAGGCAGCGCTGAAGTTTCTCCAGGGGACTTTTTAACAGATGATTTAAAAGTTGTCATTTATGCAATGTTGCAGAGGAAGAGGATGCCGAGGAGGTGCCAGAATTTCAGGTGTCTGGGAAAATTGGAGCAAAGAAGCAGAGGAAATTAGAAGAGAAACAGGCCAGGAAAGCACAGAGAGAGGTGAGTATTTCCTGCCACGTATTGAGCAGAGCCTGAACAGCTCAGCAGAGAACTGGGGATGAGACAGCCCAGAAAGGCAAAGGCAGTGTCATCACTAAATGGTTGTTTTATTTTAAAAATGTAAATTCAGCCTTTGCTGGCCCAAGAGGGCCATGGAAAACAGTGTCTCATTTTCTTTCCATTCCAACTCGTGGGGGGGAGAGGAGTTAAACTCTTGAATAGTTAAACTCTCAAATGCTCTTTCTTGGATGTTTCCACTGCCTTCAGCTTAATGTCAGCACTGTCTCCCCTTAGAAATACACTCCAGCCCCCAAGGTGTTGTAACACCCTGGGCAGTTGTGAGGAGTGGTCCAGGTGCTCTCAGGGTGCAGAAACTTGCTTTGGTTTTATCTGTGTTTAGCCATATTTATTGTTTTTACAGACTGGGGGAGATGGAAAGCATTTTGCTGTTAATTCCAGGGAAACGAGGCTTTTCAGCCTTCTGAGCTGTGCATGTGGAAGGCAGCAGCTTGTGCATTAGTTCCTTGGGGTTGTCTTGTGTATTTTTTGCAGACTGTGTATTGTTCTGTATGAACATTTCTAAAGCTTGTGAAATCCCAAGTTGGGAATTTTAGTGTCACCTGAGGTTTCAATCCAGTGTAGTAGATGGAGCAGTTGGTAATAAACTTAATTATTGGTTATATATAAACTTCCATTAGGAGCCTTTTCTCACTCACTCAGTGCTTTCATCATTTTGTTGTTACTTTCCATACACACTTTATTTAATTTCCCTTTCTTTTTGTGGAAAATCTGAGCAAAGTTGGATGAATGAAGTTGATGAATGAAGTTGGAGAAGCATCAGTTGGTGGAGCAAGAAATCTCCTGTTTCATTTTAAAACATGCTGATTTTTATTTTCCCATGTAGACAGATACATTCCTTGGATGGGGCTTTTTCCCTGAAACACTCAAAGCCAGATCCTCCACTGGAATATTTTCTGCTTGTCCTCTTAATATCTTTTCAAATTTAAGTATCCTGAAGAGCCTTGAAAAAAAAATCTTCAAAAAATACACTAAACACCCTTTTTATTCTTCCCTCATTTTGCAACAACCTCTTTGGCTTAAAAACAAAATTATGTCAAGAGACCATTTCAGCTTTTTCAGTAAGAGATTCTGCCCAGGCTAGTGATACATTTGAATGCACTTATTTTTACAGTTTGTATTCCAAATCAGTTTTTTTTTCTTCCTTAGGGTCCACTTTAACTAAACTTTAAGTGAGCAGAAATGGAATGCCATGACACAACATTGCTTAACATCACTGTAGTAATAAGCTCATAAGCACATTCAAAGCTAAACTGCTACTGAGATACAGATAAGACAAGTGAGGAGGGTAATTTCTAAATTTACCACAATGTTGAGTGTGCTGAAGGGGAGGGGAAGTGAAATGATAATGACTTTTTATTATTGTTCTTTTTGATGTTCCTTTCTGAGCAGGCATCTAAAAGGTGGTAAGAAACCCCCTCGTGGCGTCTTAATATGAAATTTTAAAATGTGTGTATTAAAAAAGAGCAAGGCTTGGCTTGCATAATGTTTATTTTAGGCTGAAGAAGCAGAGAGAGAAGAACGGAGAAAGCTCGAGTCAAAAAGAGAGGAGGAAAGGAGGAAAGAAGAGGAGAGAATTCGTCTGGAGGAGGAACGACAGGTGGGAATAATTGTATTTATGTATGGAAATACCGAGCCAGGTTTGGGTTTGGGATTGCTTCTGGGGAACTTCTGTGACCAGGGACCGCAGGGTCTGTCCTGCTCCAGCCACAGCCAGGATTTGGACCTCAGGACTTTGACCAGCCCAGCTCTGTCTCCTAAGGATGGAGATTTCACAACTTCCCCTGTTCCCTTTGAGCTGCCAGCTGTAACCAGCAGGGCAGAAAGTGAAAGGCAGTAGCAGGAACTGATTTTGCAAGTGTTATGTGAAATTGTGTGATTTCATTCTACTTCTAGATATTTGCATGTGCTTCCCAATTAAAGATCCCTAAGCTGTGCATGTGTTAGCAGGAGTGACCCAGAAAAACAGGTACTGCTCAACTGAAATGCTTTTGTTGAAGACTTTTCATTAGTGAGGGAGGAAAACTCAGAGCTGCTTTTTGTACTCAGGCCATCAGTTCTGCTGGCTGAGAACTTCGTGCTCTGGTGCTGCTGCAAGTTGTGTGGTGGCTTTTCTTCTGGAGGAAAGGACAGAGGTGTTCTGCACAGTCCTGGCCTGAAAAATTGCAGCCCCCAGCTCTCACTGTGAATTTTTTTTTTATTTTTTTGGAAATTCCTGTCTCTGGTTTGTGGGGAGCAGATTTGTTTTAATTTGTTCCAAGTGCAGGTTGTGTAAGTGGGGTGTGTTGCTGATAATATTTTAAAAAGGAAAAGATAAATTTTTCCTTTCCTCTGTCGAGGGCATGAAGACAGGATAAAGAAATTTAAAAAAAATTAACTGTACATTACACATACAGATTTTATCCATGAGATCTTTATGTGAATGTCCATTTATCTCTGGGGTTATTCCTCTCCCAAATCCTTTCCCTTCTGAACTCTCATTTCCTTTCCATCATAGAAGTCTTGAATTTCAGAAATCGGAGGGGGAGAATGTCAGTACTACAACATCAGGATATGTAGAATAGCCTGAGACTCTGTAGAGCAGCTTAACCAAACTTCCAGAGGACCAACAATTCCACAGCTTCCCTTCCAAGAGAGATGTGCAAATTCATTTTTTTAATATTTTCCTAAAGTTCTGAGAATTTCCTATTCTTGAAATGCTGAGTTTTAAATTTTGTGCACAGCAATCCACAGACTACTTCCTAGAGCTTGGAAAGTTGCTCAAGTGCCTGAATCCAGCCTGATGGTTACTTTAGCCAGTACCTTCCTCAGCTATTTTAAGTTCTGTAATTTTAAGCTATTTTAGTTTGGTTTAATTGTTTGTTTTTGTCAGTACTTGCCAGGCTACATCAGGATCATTATTCTGCCTCTCAGAGGAAAGTACTTTCAATATTTAATTTTTTTGCATGTGTCTAAGTTGATAATCCAGTAACTGCTGAACATTTTGAGCGTGGATCAAAGGAAATGTGTCTGACAATATTTAATGTCCATGCTCAGGTGTTTTCTAGTAATTTTCAATCCGTCTTCATGGAGTCTAACAGGAAACAGAACAATGGAAGAGCTGTCCATGTTTAGGTTCCAGTTCCTGCAAAGACAGCAGCAGCACGGGGAGTGTGGTAACAACAAACCTTGACAGGGGGATGGGAGGGGAAACAAACTGAGGGGATATTTGATTGCTGTGCCTGTAAGCAGAGCCTGTCCTCAGGCTCAGAACATCTTACCTCCCCAATCCTGTCACACACTGGTGGTGTGATGGAACAGGAGCAGCCTCCGTGAGCAACAGGAGGATCACTGGGTTTATGGAATACATAGGATAAAATGTCATTTATTCTCCTCTAGAGGGGGAATTCTTCATTGCCACAAGTAATGTCTTGTCACCTTGTGGACTGCACACGTGATGATTCCATCCCCCCGTCTAAGCTAGGAGGTGGAAAGGCAGAATTCTGAAAGGTAGCTCAACTAGTGGCTGATAGTCAGGAGATAAAAACCAGGAGAGAGCTGGTTTTTTTAGAGGCATTTTGGTCACTGACATTGCTGTCGTTTATATAATCCCACAAGGCACAAAAAATTCAGTTTATCACTGAAGTTTGCCTGAGAAAAGTTGCAGTTGTCAGATACCTCATCTTCCCCTTCCTTTCTCAGTACATCAGAGTATTTCTGCAGCTGCACTGACAGTGGCAAGTCCCCAGACAAGCACAGCCAGCTTTGGTGGCTTAGTTCCACTTGAACCTCTTTTTTTCAGTCTCCCTCCCAAGAAGTGCTACTAAAATTGTGCTGACAGGTGGGAACTGTACCTGGAGGGAGTTCTGGGGGCTAAAATCTTGCCCAGTCTTGAGAAAAAATACCCTCTGCTCCTATTTCAATATATTTGTATGCACTTACAAATAAAATGTGGTTGCCCCTTGGCTTGAGTGTTGCAAACCAGATCATGTATTTTTAAATTCAAGTTTCCTTTCCAGTGTTCTGCTGACCTGATTGGCTGCAGGCCTGAGGAAGCTCCTTTATAATTGGCATTTGCTTCGGCTCTGCTTTACCCTGGGGATTTCCCTTTCACTCTTGGAGTTTTTTGGTGGTGAGCTGGGTTTACCAACCGACACCTTATCAATGAGAGTGAACTTCCTCTGATGTTGCAAAACAGAGTCTTCAGACAAAACCTTGCAGATTGCTCACATTAAAAGCTCTTTTTCCTTTGCCTGTGCACAGAGATTTTGGTAAACTTGCATTTAAGTGCCTAAATAAAAATGGTCTGGACCTTCAGAGCTCCGGAAGTGGAGGGTCAGCAACATCACAAGGAGCCTCTGGAAGGTTTGACCCTAAAGTTTTTGCCTCTT
Organism: Machaerirhynchus nigripectus; assembly: GCA_013397975.1. Lineage (NCBI taxonomy): Eukaryota > Metazoa > Chordata > Aves > Passeriformes > Dicruridae > Machaerirhynchus > Machaerirhynchus nigripectus. The sequence goes on along the minus strand of VZRQ01002785.1, from coordinate 1,627,723 downwards.
TGATATTTGAGCACCTAAGAAGTGGCACCAAGTTTTAGTTGGTTTATTCTGTGAACATCAAGATTTGTGTGTTTCTCAGCAGAGCCCTTCATTATCTGTGTGATATTTATATCCATTTTTCCTACATAAACAGTGCATTTCTGGAGGCTGATGGAGAACCACTCTGTAATTTCAGTTGAAGCATCGGTTTCCAAGTGTGTATACTTCCCTCAAAATTAATTTCTCCTAAGGGAGCAAGAGCTGAAAAGCTTGCAAGAAACCTCATTCTCCTCTGATTTTGAGGGGATAAGGACACTTGTTCTGTCTTAAGCAGTGAGGGGGACAGGAATCCTACAGATCCACCTGCTCTGTGCCAGATTTTCACTGCAAAGTCCCTTTTGGCTTCCTGCAGCACCTGTGCTTACCATACAAAACCTGGGTGCTGTACAAGGAGGGTTTCTGTGGTCCATGACCCTCAAAACATTCAGCTCTTCCTCACCCTACAAATTAAGGAAACAGCCACAAACAAAGGAATGACAGGGAGAGGGTGGTGGCTGAAGAGTGTCCAGTGTTTGCTCTGCCTTCCTCGCTGCCAGTGAGATTTTGCCACCCAAGCAGCATCCCAGAACTCCTGAGCATTCTTTAGTGATCCCAAAAAGCTGGAGGAACAACTTGATGTAAGTCTGAGAGAGTTTTCGGGACGCTGTGGGTTTCACCTTGTAAAAGGTCAGGCTCTTGTGCAGTTGGCACGAGGAACGTGTTTGGAAATAATCCTTGGGATCAAGGTAAGAGGCAAACAGAGGGTGATGATGTGAAAGGAGCCTCGCAGCACATCCAGGTCCTCGGTGGGCAGGGGGGGACTGGGTGAGAAGAAGAAGAACAGAAGGAACTCAAAGGTTTGAGTGACTCATTTATTTATTTGTTTGTTCAGTAAAAATGTGGTCAGAGCGGGATAGTTTGTTATTCACATGCAGTGGAATAAAGTGATCAAAAAGAAATCTTTACGCTGTTCAAGTCCCCAGTGTGGGTAACATTTAGATGCGTGAGGAGAGAGGCAAACCTGCTTCAAAACAAAAAAAGAAAACCCAAGAAATAAAAGCAGGCAGCTGAAGATGAGCATCTGCACTTAGCAAATTTCCATCTGCTGGGATTTCCCCAGCACCCCACCCATGGCTGCGGGGTGGCCCAGCCGCTCTCTGCTCTGAGCCACAAGCTCAGAAGGAACCTGAGGGCCAGAGGTGTGGGGTTTGAAATGTGGGTTTGAGCCCAGTGCCCTTGGTGTGACACACGAAATTCTGGGCTCAGTTCTGTGAGGAGACCCCCGAGGGGCTGTGGGTGTTCCCATGCCTGGGTTATTTGTATGGATACACTGGGTTTTGTGGGAATGCTGCTGCCTGAGTTCCACCCTACAGCTCCCATGCAGCTGCTCCACGAGCGTGTGAGAGAAGAGGGTTAGAGGGATGGTGGAACAATAAAGCTGGGAATAAATATTCCCAGGCATCCTGACCGAGCCAGGGTTCCCCCACGTTCCCTCTCCCTGGGCGCTTGTGCAAAGTCGTCTCTCCTCTAGCTCTGAACCGAGCTACAGTTTGGATAAATCCTTTTTTTTCCTACAGATTGAATCATAGGTGAATTTAGGTTGTTAAAGCATGTGAGGGTCTGCATGAATTTTTAATTTTTAGATGAAAAAAAGCAGCTGGAAATACTTAATATCATGGAGGAAGCTACAACCACCAGGAAGCTTTGAGGGCTGACACACTTTAGCTACCGAAGCAGTGGCTCAGAGCACCTGGAAATGCTCTGCTGATCAAAATTTAGCATCTGGAAAACAAACTCCTGTTGGCAAAAGAGGGGCTGGTAGCTGAGTGAATGACAGGTCTCACAGCAGATCACAGCAGATCTGCTTTTCTGCATGTGTTGGGAGTGGAAGAGCTGATAGGAACGCGCTGGGATGCTTCCAAAAAATGCAAGGTGGTGTTTTTTAGGTGGGGAAGGGCCACAGGAAGGAGCCTTGCTCGTTTGTGAGACCTTCCAGAAGCAGGAAAATATATTTTAATTACTGTTGCTCTCAATTACAAATGGAACACTCTTCTGATCCTTTCTTTTTTCTGCAGAACCATCTAGAAATTATTTACCAGAGCAATTTTGAGGCTTTGTGATTGGCTTTTTTTTCTTTTCTCCTCATTTCAAAACCTGCTGAATTACAACCTCTCTGATAGACCAGGGGAAGAACATTATTCTTGTCTTCTCAGGATCAAGATTAAATTTAATGCACTTACAAGAAAAGAACAATTGCTGCTGCTTCCAAATGAAATATGGTTATGTTGTTCTTGGCATCCAAAGTGCATATAAGGAAAAAAATCTGCTGTTGGATTAATTGTTGTGGTGATGAATGACCCAGAAATGATCTTGTTTTGTCTCAAGAGCTTCCTCAGATCTGTAGATTTTTCATGAGATAGCAGTTTAAAAAATGGATTTGGCTTTGCAGATACAGCAAGATCCATTCAGTCCTGTTTTTCTCATTCTTGGATGTTGGCAGGATTCTTTCTCCTGACTTTCTGGGAATTTGATGAAATAAAAATGGGACCAAATACTCTCTGTTTCTTTATCGAAGGGCAGCTCTCCCATCCCCATCTCTTGCTGGTTTTGGCCAAATGTGGCATCTTTTTTAATATGGATATTTTTCTCTATACTGAGTGACCTGTTCCTGTCTCTCTCTGTTTCAATGGAACAAATATTTACACTCCAGCTATTTAAGGAAGCAATCACCTAATTACTGTCACAGATGCAGCATGGCAAGCATTTAGAAATCAATATCATTGTTCTTTAAAAGATCAATTCCCCTGCTGACGATAGAGGAATGTCCTGGGATTGTCACTGAAATTTGAAGAACTCCTCTGTTTGTTTTAATCAGCCTCTGGAATGTGATGGAGCCAGAGGCCAGATCCTTTTGGAATCCCTTTGTGCCAGGTGCTGCACAAACATAAATTTCTCTGTGGAAGAAACTGTCCTGGAAGGAAACATTCTTGTGCTGTGTGAGCCATGGAATCTTTCAGATTGGAAAAGGCCTCCCGAGATCATCAAGCCCAACCTTCAAAGTAAATCCAACCTCCTCTTGGAGAAGACCAGAACAGATTTTAAATAAAAATAATGGAAAGCTGCAAATTTAGGCGTTCCCAGTAAAAAACTGTTCTTACTTGAAACATTTTCTAAGTAATCTGTCACATTCCCAAACCTTTAATCACCATTTCTCTTTATGAAGGTGTGAATTCTACAGAACCAGGCATCAGCATGTCATGGCTTGGAGTTTTCTGGGTCAGCTTTATGGTGGGCTTTAAGGCTGTGATATTTATTTCAGGACTAGGCCATGAAGTTTTTTTATTGCAGATAACTAAAAGCAAATCCTGAAGCTTTTGTTGAACAATCAAACACTTAAAAAAACCCTTTTGTTAATACAACCATGCCTTGCCTCCTGTGCCTAAAACACTTCATGTGGTCCTTTCCATTCCACAGAGGCACAGGTTGCTGGAAGAAAGTTTTCATAAGAAAGAGATTTTCCTTAAAACTTGATTTTACTTGAAACTTTTACAGGCTGGCTTTTTCTCTCTGCTGTGGTAACTCCACAGTTCCTTGTGAGCTCTCCCAGCATCCTGTAGTGGCAGAGCAGAATTGGGGCCAGTTACCAAGATGTGGATGTTGCATCAAAGTGCAGGGAGGGGCAGGGACTTCCTGTCAGAAGCAGCAGATTCATGCAAATGAAACAGGCAGGTCGCTATTTAAGAGTGGTTTTGTGCCCTCTGTCAGCTCTGGTAAGAACCAGGCGAGGTGTGGAAGCCAGCACTGGGTGTGAGATGGTCACTGCCTTCGGGGGTGGCTTGTGAGACTCGTTGTGCCATCAAGGGACAACTTGGACTCATTTTGGAAATTGTCTGTGTGCTGGCTGCAGATAAAGAAGATGCTGCTTCACTTGAAACCTGACTTGGGAAAGAGCAAACTGACTGCTTGTCATCTTTTCTGTCCAGGAAGAGGAGAAAAGGAAAGCAAAGGAAGAAGAGGAGAAGAGGGAGCATGAAGAGTACCTGAAGCTGAAGGAGAGTTTCGTAGTTGAAGAGGAAGGGGTTGAAGAATCCATGACAGAGGAACAGGTATGTGAGGCTGGTTCTGCAGTTTTCCTTCTCTTTGTTTAGACTTGCTGTGTTTTGTCTCATGTAAAATGAACTTGAAAGTAGGAGTCAGCCAAAGGTTCTTGCTTGTGAAAGCTGAACTGTGTCTGTGGCACAGGTTAACCTGGAATATTTCCTGGGGAATGCTGCATTTCCTCATACCAGACTCCTACGGGTTACTTCAGAGTTCTGAGGGAAACGGTTCTTGCTGGAAATGAGTTCTGTCCTCCCTGTGTCTAAGAGCTGAAATAAAACTTGTTCTGGAATTCAGATAATCTCTCACTGTCAGCAGCTCTGCCTTCCCCACAGGGACTGAGCCAGCAAAGCTGAATTTGGAGTTCGAAAGTGCCCACAGACCTTAGGGGCAATTACTTGGGTTTGGGTTTATTTTCTACACCAAGAGAGCTGCTGTGAAATCAAATTAAAAACGAAGCTCACGTCTCAAAAGGCTTCTGATAAGGGAATTCTCAGGACAAACCCACACTGCTGCTCCTGTGGCTGCCTGCAGAGCTGCTGGGAGCGGTGGCTGGAATGTGATACTTGATGTCACATCACAGCAAACCCAAAAACGTTCTGCTGTTGTGAGAGGCAGAGTTCTTGTTTTGTCTGCTCAAAACCTGTTAGACACAATTTATTTGCTGTCAGACCCTGGAATTGCTCTTGGGTTGTAGCTGCCAATTTGAGCTGTCCAGTGCATTTCTGGGGAAGGATTTATTTCAGGGCCCTGTGTGCATTTGCTCCTCTGCTGGAATTAAATGGATTTGCTTTAGTGTGACCGAGAGTGGCTTTGAGCAGAGCAGGTTGTGCCTAATGTGGAGCAGCACTGACTCATTACAAGTTCTCACTGCTTACCCCCTTCCGAACAAGAAAAATTCCTCCATCACACCAGGATTAACACCAAGAGAAGTCTTATCTGGTGATGGGGGATTCCCTAAGATGCAGTGAACAGCAAAATGCATGCTTTTATTGACAGATTCTTCAAAAATCTGTGCCTGTCCTGTTAGGAGATGAGATTATCCCTAAATATTGATGTGTTCCACTTCAAACACACATTAAAGCTGGAATGTGTTGATTGTCCATGTTCCTACAGCTGCCTGTCAAGGAGGAATTAATATTTCTAAATGTCAGAACAGAGAAGGGTGTTCCTCACCTAACAGAGCTTGGCAGGCAGTTGATGATGCCTGCATGTCAACCTGAGATAACTTTGGTAGGGGTGGGGAGATAGAACTTGAATTGCAGGTGATTTAAAAGTCGTATTCAGAAATAATAACAGGTACAGAGTTATTTGGGGACAGCAGAAATGAGAAAGAAATTAAGTAGCCACCCTGGCCTCGTGGTGGCTGAAGTACTGAAGCATTTCAGGCCCCTGTTAGAAAAGCTGACTCTGCCTTGTGGTGTTGGGGCTGCTGTGCCAAAACCCTGTGCTGAAAATCCAGCTCCTGAGTCCAGAGCTCAGCAGTTAATTAAGGCTGATTGACTTCCGGGGGTTGCAGAGTAACCTGATCTCCTTTTAACTTCAATGCACCTTGTTTGCATTGCCTCTGAGGTGGAGCTGCTCCCGTTAATGCACTGCATTTCAGGTGCACGGCTTTGAAACCCTTGAGCCTCCCCGGGTGCTGTGCAGCTGAGCTGCACTTGGCCATGTGCAGGAGCTGTGTCCTGAGTCACTCTGGGTTTGCCTCTACACTAAACGTCCTTGGTGTGTGACTGAATGATGCTCAAACTCAGCCAGGCATGGCTATTTCAGGGTATTCATGATGGGAAGGATAAAAAATTGCATTATAACCTTTCAGAAAACACTTAAATTGTGCCTGAGCCACTTTCTGTCTCAGAAAACACCTGTCAGAAATCCCTTGTTAAGATTAAATCTAGATTATTTTTCTTCACAGTTCAGTATCTCAGTGTGTGCGATTAAAATTTAGGAATTATGCAATCCTAACACTTTTATAGTATTTATACTTGGCAAGTTTTTGATGCATTTAATGCTCACGAATTTGAAGTAACAGCTGTTTTCCTTGCTGTCTGCAGTCTCGCAGCTTTCTAAAGGAATTCCTGGAATATGTTAAGGTAAGGTGCCATTGGTTTTTCTCCTTCGGTGATGTAAAACCCCTTTTGTCAAAGAGGGACATCTTTACTTCCTCTTTCTTTTACTTAAATATTCAACAAGTAACAAGAGTGATACCTTCACCAAGTGTCATTTACTGAACCAGCACGAGCACACCCATCATTCCTGAAATTGTTTCTTTCCAGCTGGGTCTTGGCTTTTGGAGCAGGATGTGGCTCTTGCCCTGTGTTCTAAAGACAGGCCTGCTGGATCACCCTCAGGGTTTATGGACAGCAGTGTTTGCTGTGGATCGGGATTTGGGACACTCAGGCTTTTTTTGTTTGTGAACATCAGCCATGGGTTTAAAAAAGTCTCTCCATGTGAGCTCAGCACGAAGGAGAGTTGCTGAACCAGGAGGGTGTTTTTGTGCCTCCAACACCGGCACTGGAAAGCTCAGCCCCGACTTTTCCTGTGATTCCTTCGCTTTTTTTCTACCCCTGCAGTCGGCAGTGTTGTCTGAATGTTCGGCAGGGCTGTTCAAGAAGCAGCTCACTTGTTTTAAACAGGGTGTGTCAGTCCCCCTTTGATCCCTTTGTGTGGTTGGGTATTTAAAACCCGGGCTGTGTCCACGAGGATTCGTGCTTTTGATCTGTGAGGACAAACGCTCTCCACTATTGCTGCATCAAAGGTCAGATGCATTTTTCTCCTCTCACTCTGACAGTGTCAAGCAAATCTTTTTTCCTAATGAATCCCTTTCTTCCCATACTGGAATCCGAACTCTCAGGATGTGCAGCGTGTGTGTGGAAGGCTTCTCCAGCAAGCAAATCACTTGGATACTTAGTGAGCTCCCAATCATTCCAAAATCTCACGCTTTGGGCCGGTTTTGCCTGTCCATTATGCCAGCAAAACCCTGGACTTAGAGCAGATTTATCCCCTGGACTTGCAGATTTGCCTCCTGGATAAGTCTCCTTAAGGAGTGATTGCCAGGCAGTTGTGGACAAGAGCTCGGTGCAGAGCCCTCCAAAGCTCTGCCAGGCTGCTCTCTGCCTCTCTTTTCCCTCTGTAGGTAAAAAAGGAGATTCCAGTGTCCTTCGGGATCTTCCACAAACACTGGGAGTTTTTTCCAAGGGATCTCTGCCCGTTACCCCAGGGGTTGGGGTGGATGGACCAGATTAGTCACAAACTCCCAGTTCAGTGTTTCAGCACTTAAGTTTTATATCAGCCACTTCATCTTGACGTCAGAGAAATTAAACTTGGGCTGAAAACTGAAGTCTGAATATTCGACAGCTGATTTCCTCTGCAGAGCTGAGCTGCAGAACTGGGGCATCGCTTTCTTTTACAAGTTTTAAGTATTTTTCTTTAATCTTGAAAGTGTGCTTAATGTATAGATTATGTATTGCCCTCATCTTCTCTTCTGCTCACAGAAACCATTGACAGGAAGCAGTGCTGAGCTGCTCATAGCTGTCTGAAAAAATGTATAAATTAAGAGTAATTGGCATTTTTTTAAAAATGAAATTGAATTTAGCTTTTCTGTTGAATAATTCCTTATGCTGGTATCATCGCTGGAGATAGCTCACCCCACACTTCGTTCTTAAATGCTGGAGTTAAAATGCAGCCTCTTGCTTTGTTTCACCCCTTGCTGAGGACAGCAGCAGCATCACCCCTAAAATGAAATGAATTCAGGAAAATGTGGATGTGGTTTTGTTGCTGAAGGAAGGTTAAACCTGCCTCTAGAACATGATGCATGTGGAGAAGTGTTTCATTCCCTTGGGACCTCACATTGTCCTTGTATTCCAGAGTGTGTGGGGGTTACATCCTAATCCCACCCCACCCCCTCGGGCTCTCATTCCCAGTGGGATCTGTCTTGGAAAGCTTCCACTAAACGTGGTCGTTGAGGGAGAATATCTTTAAGTGAAGGTTTAAGTCCTGTTTTTCTTGTTCTTGTGGCTTTGCACCAACCCCCCCCAATCCCTTTAAAAGAAGATGTGACGAATGTTGGCAGTTCCCAGCTCTGAGAACTGAATTCCATGGACTGGTTCCAGTTCCATGTGTTCAGTCCATGGTATTCAGTTCTCTAGCTTGGCTGCATCGAACTTCACAACTGCTAAATCTGTGTGTGGCTTTTTTTTTTTTTTGTCTGATTTTATTAATGAAAGAGTTTTATCTATTTCAGCCTCTCTTTATTTCTTCAGTGGCCTCCCAGTGTATTCTCAAGACCAGAAACAAAGGACTTTATTGTTTGAAGTATTTAATTTGTTAATGGAGTTGCAGCTCCTGTGGCTGTACATGCATGGATTTTAGGAATGTAGTCCTGGATATTAACGGAGCTTTCCAACAATTTTGTCTTTTCCAAGCTCCTTACAAGCACTGCATCCTTTTGCAACCAAACAGATGAGTTCCTAAAACTTTGGCAGAGAAGGAAAGAGGAACCAAGTAGCTCCAGACAAGCACTGCAGGTGTTTTCTCTGGAGCTACAGAGAAGCACAAAACCAGATGTGAGCAGTGGTGGCTGTGCCCTGACTGAGAAAAGCTGCAGGAAGAATCTTGTCAAAAGCAAGATGACAATTTGCAGTTCCAGCACTGACAATTTTAATAAGGTGTTGGCTTGCTTAGGAAGATTATTGTGGCATTAATACACATGACATCAGTAAAACAGATTTTATAAAGCACTTAATGCTGCCAGTCTTGCCTGGGTTTTATGTAAGTGCTGATACACACCAGTGATCATTTTAAAAGGTGCTTTGAAACATCCCTTGAATCAAAAAGGGATCTTGATAAAACACACTGGAAACTAAAGGTAGCAGCTGAGAAACTCAGGAGGTGGGGGAACAGAGCCATGGCTGTTCCCTGTGCTCATCCTAATGTAAGGAAAAATCCAGGATCAACGCTGGCAGATGTGTTTGAGTCTTGCCCTAAGTGGGTCAGAGCACTCAGTCTTTCCACAGAGCTCACTGCCTTAGGTAATTTGAGAGGTTTCTCATCAGAGGAAAGTGCTTACTAGGAAAAGTTAGTTACAGGGACGGGTTCTGCTTTGTCTGGTTAATGCATTTTTATTTGAATGGAAAAAAAAATCCCAACTTTCTCATTCATCAGCTTAACTCTTGTTTGTTTCCACAGAAAACAAAGGTTATCCAGCTGGAGGACTTGGCTTCACATCTGGGTCTAAGGACACAGGTAAGAGCTGACTTTTGGGGTTGAAGTACTCACTTTTGCTGGGCCCCCGCCTCCCTCTTAAACCAGAATTCCACTTAAATGTGCAGTGGGTTACTTAAAAGAATTTATCTGGTTAAAATCTAAATTATAATTTCCTTCTGCAGTCAGACAACAACAAGAAAAAGAGAGAGGTAGAACTGTAGAAACCAGTCCTTAAGGTGCAGTAGAACTGCATGCTTGGAGTAACTGTAGAGTAAATCCAGCCATAAATTCAACAAGTCGTTGCTTTGGGTTGGTAGGAGAGGTTTGCTCCTAAAAGGAGAAGGAAAAGTTATTTAAAAAATGTGGAATTATTGAGCAGGGTCCTTGAAGAAGGACCTCAGGGTGCTTCATGGAGCTTCGTGGCACTGCACAGCCTTTCCATGGGAAGATTCCTGTAACCCCCTGCTCCTTGAAACAGACAAGTAATGGCAATAAAAGTCTCATTGAAGGGATAGGGGAATGTAATTTGAACATCCCAGAATGCAAAAAAAATTCATCCCTCTAAGGCCAAAGGGCTTATTGCATCTCTCCCTGTGGGAGCACTGAACTCCTTCACCCTGAGGGATTTCAATGTCAACCTCTGTAGTTTATCTGAACGTGTGAAATGGTTTTTGCTTCCCTTTTGATCAGTCTGTTGTTCCTTTTTCTCTTCTGCACAGGATGCAATCAACAGGATCCAGGACCTGATGGCAGATGGCACCCTGACAGGTGACAGCCAAAGCACAAAGGGGATCTTTCTGTAGCTGGTGAAGAGGTGGTGGTGCAGAAAATGCCTTCCCTGTGGCAGAGACAGACTTCCAGTGCCATTCCTGTTTTAGGGATCTAGTAGCACTTGATAGTTAGATATTTATATTTTTTTTATTTACCCATCTGCTGCAGGCCTTCTGGGGTTGCTGAGCAGGCAGCTGCAAGCGGTGCCCTCTGAAATCTGAATTTGAGAGGATCACTGGGATGATTCGGGGTGGTTTCCAAGCCTGGTGGCTGAAGCCAGGATTGGGCCATGGCATGTGGGAGAGGCAAACATCCCAGGGAACTGCAGGATGCTGGAGTCAGTGAAGTGTTTTTCCCAGCCACGTACCCACCCAGTCCAAGCTGGGATGGCAGCAGAGACTGAGCAGGAGCAAGGCTGGTTTAGTGCTGGGCAGCCTTGTTCTTTCCAAGGGTGAAGTAGGGCAAGGTGCCAGCACAAACATTTACTGACCTGATCCTGTGCTCGTGGCTGGGGAGCAGCTGTCTCAGCAAGTACATGTGGATGCCCTTTTAAATGCCCTAAAAGTGCTTGGAATGAGGATGAGGATGTGTGCTGTCCTGGCTGGCTGTGGCCCAAAGCCAGGGAGGCTCTGCCTTGGTGTAATAATACACAGGAACAGAGAGATCTGTTCTCAGTCTGCTTGGAGCAACTGAAATTTGGAAAGTGAGCTTCATTCCCTGTCAGAGGGGGAGCTGGAAAGGCTGAGCTGGGCCCCACAAGGACTCTCAGTGCCCTCCTGGCCCCTCCTGCTCTGCCTTTCTCCACCAGCTGCCTGAGCTGAGAACGTGAGCACCAAAAAAGCAGGGCTACGAGGATATGAGGAAGGGTCTGGACAGGAATCCATACGAGGAGCAGCTCTTGGCTTGTTCAGCCTGGAGGAGACTGAGGTCAGACCTCACCACGGTCTGCAGCTCCTCCTGAGGGGCAGCACAGGGGCAGCTCCAATCTCTGGGACAGGGACAGGACCCAGGGAACAGCTGGAGCTGTGTCAGGGGAAGTTTAGGTTGGATACTGGGAGAAGGTTCTTCCCCCAGAGGGTGCTCGGTGCTGGGCACTGCCCAGGCTCCCCAGGGAATGGGCACGGCCCCGAGGCTGCCAGAGCTCCAGGAGCGTTTGGACAGCGCTCCCAGGCACAGGGTGGGATTGCTGGGATGGCTGGGCAGGGCCAGGAGCTGGATCAGTGATCCTTCCTGGTGAGTCCCTTCCAGGATCACAGGACATTCTGTGATTCCAGGAAAATGAGGTACCTGCAGCAGCTGCTGTGGAGCTCCCAGCCAGCCGTGCCCAGTGCACAGAACGTGCTCCTTGGAACAGGACGAGCGTTCCCAGGGCCCTGGGCTGCTGGCACAGCCCTGGCACAGCCCTGCTGCAGCACCCAGCGAGGAGATAAAAGCCGGCCTGGCCTAGATAGGAAGTGCTGCCTCAGCAGCTGGAACGTCCCTTCCCAAAGCAGCGACTGAGGCCTGTGGGGAAGCCAGGGCAGCCCGGGCGCTGACTGCAGGGCCCTGTCTCTGCCCTGCAGGTGTGATCGATGACAGGGGAAAGTTCATCTACATCACTGCGGAGGAGATGGCAGCCGTGGCCCAGTACATCAAGCAGCGAGGCCGAGTCTCCATCGCAGAGCTGGCCCAGGCCAGCAACTCCCTCATCAACCTCCAGCCCGACAGCAGAGCTGTGGCTCCAACCGTGGCCTGAGAAAAACACTGCAGGAGTTTACCTCTTAATGAATAAACCACGTAATTAAAAGCAAACAAGAACCTCCCCGGTCCGTTGGTGGTGCCTGAAGGTAGGATGCTCTCTGGAAGCATCAGCTGCAAACTCGCAAGTTCTGCTTTTCCTTCTGTTAGAACCGGTGTGAAATGGGACAGTCGATTGTGCACGAGACTGGCCAGGAGCTCAAACACTGACGCACCTGCAGCCCTGGGAGATCAGTAATTTATCCCTTGGCAGCCAGTCTCCTGTTGCTGTAAACAAACTTTTTATTGTTTGCAAATTCTTATGTCTGCATCAAATAGATTTGGGGTCGATTGCATTCGGGATTCTCCAGGCTTGCTCTGCACTGTGCAGCTGTTTAACTTGGTGGTGGACACAGCCATAGGTGTGTAGGTTTTGGCTGCTGTACCCACACTGGAAGGAAAGAGTAAAAAGAAAATATTCTAAGTGTGTCTTTGTTTTTGCTGAAATATATCCCGAAACTCAGGAAAGAATGGTTGCTGTATTGTTAAAACTTCCAAGGGCTGTTTCAGGAAACCTTTGCTATATAAATATGTTTTCCTTGGTTTATATAATAGAAAAAGTTTGCTTGCAGACAAGCTGCATCACTTCCCCGTAGCCAAGAGACAGAAACCCCTCGAGGGAAGGGCTAACTCAGCTCATTTATTGTGCAGGCCAGTTCTGCTGATACCAACCAGATCCTGGTGATTCATCCTTTGAAGTCAGAGCCAGCTCAGAGTGTCTGAAGGCCTCAGACACCCCCACCCCGTGGCCTCTGTGTTCTGCAGGTCTGGGGGTTTTTAAATAAAAACTTCAGACACTCTGAGTCATGCAATTAATGTTCCAAGTTAATGATTATTAATGTATTAATGTATTTCCTGCATCAGAGTATTTATTTTTTAAATCATTCATTCATTCTCCTTTCTGAAATCAGCAGAATCTGTGGATAAACAGTAACTGGGGAGGACAAGAGGTTTTGTGTCTGCCAAACTTAGAGATAACTTGAGCAGACTAAAAGCCACGATATCACTGGGATGAGACAGCAATAAAACAATGGAAGGAAACATTTCCTTTTAATCTCTGCACTGCTGCTGGATGTGAGAGTGCGGCAGAGTGGAGTTCCACCAGCACCAAGTGTTGGTGTGAAGGATCAGCACATCCTTAGTGCTGTACAACCACAGCCAGCAACGAGGTCATTTAACATTTGAGGCTTGTAAAGTCTCTTATTTACAGATTTCATATTAAATTTTTAAAAACATTTGGTTTTCCCGTTATTTTTTTGTTCTGTCTTAAATTACTCTTGTAAGAAAATCAGCGATATTGAAAGAATTGCAGAGGTTTGTGTTAGAAATGGGCAGGGGCACAGTTGGGGTAAGACACGACTGTGCAGCTCTGCCAGCAGCTCCTCTGCTCTCCTGATCCTCTCCCACCATTTCCACTCCTCACCCAGCTGCATCCTCTCAGCACTCAGGAAAACTCATTTTTCTCTCATTTTGGGGTGCTTTGCTGCATGGGAATCGTGAGGCTGGGGACGTCCATGAGCCAGGAGAAAATAACGTAGGTAACGAAAAAACGTGAGTGGGCTTCTAACTCTGCTGTAAACTCCTGTGGAACAAAGTCTGCTCTGCCTTGAAGGAATTGTTCCACTTCTCTGGGTTTCCTCAGCGGCTGTAGGAGGTGAGGACAGGTGGGTGTTGGTGCTCTGACCCTGTGATTTAGGGAACAGCCACCTCTCTTCAACTGCAGCTCGGTTTTCTGTTGAGGAACTATTGGTATTTTCTAGGAATCCACTTCCAAAGTCCAAGGAGGCAGCTGAAAGTCTGGAACACAGTTGCTTCAGGCCACTTGTTTGGATGGTTTATAAAAGAGGCAATTAAAACCTACACTGCTGTTTCAGTCTGTGTCTGAGGAAGGGGAGGGGGAAGAAATTCAGGGCTGTGCCCCCAAAATCACTGCACTGACTGAATCCCTAGCACACATTTCATATATCCCACAGAGACATCTGATGGGAGGAGAGTTGTTCCCTCCCTGCTGGCGCTGAAATAGGGAGCACCCCTGGGTGTCCTGGCTGAGCTGGGAGTTGTCCCCCATGTCCTGGGTGAGGGTGGTGGCTGAGGGTGCTGGGGGAGAGGTGGAACAGTCTGTGGGTGCTGGAGTGTTCCTCTTTGCCCAGTGTTCAGGTATTAAACAGTCTTTATCTCCCTCCAGCGTTCCAGTGCCCAGAGGGGCTCCAGGAGAGTTGGAGAGGGACTTTGGACAAAGGCTTGGAGTGACAGGACAAGGGGGAACGGCTTCCCACTGCCAGAGGGCAGGGAGAGATGGGATACTGGGGAGAAATTTCTCCCTGTGAGGAAGGTGAGGCCCTGGCACAGGGTGCCCAGAGAACTGTGGCTGCCCCTGGATCCCTGGAAGTGCCCCAGGCCAGGCTGGACGGGGCTTGAAGCCACGAGGGATAGTGGAAGGTGCCCCTTCCCGTGTCAGGGGGTGGCACTGGATGGGCTTTAAGGTCCCTTCCCACACAATTCCACCATTCTGTGGTCTCAGCCCATGAGTTTTCTCACTTTTCCCCCTCAGATTCCCTCCCTCATCCCATTCCCTGGGATAAGCCTGTGGATCTGTGGGGCTCAGCTGCCAGCTGTGGCTAAGCCCTGACAGTCTGGCATGGTCACTACCAAATAGAGGGCAGGAAAACAGTGGTAAAATGGTAAATACAGTAAAATTCTGGGCAGAAGATTTTGGGGTCCTCACTTTGGGATGATCCACACACAAATCCGAACTATCCCATGGGCAAGGGCAGCTCCTCCCACTGCCCCTCTTGGCTAGAGGCAGGGTGGTGTTGGTATTTTGCTCCCTGCTGCTTTGTGCACTCTACTTTCATCAGTTTGAAAAGGGTGGGACCTCCCCCTGTCACCTGACTTTCAGAAAACTCCCTTCCCCCTTTTCTGTTAACCTTTGCCATGCATTATGCAGCGTTTTTCCCCTTGTTTTCCCTCTGAAGCAGCACAGGACTCCCAGGTACTCTGGCTGTACATGGAAGGAATAATAATAATAATAATAATAATAATAATAATAATAATAATAATAATAATAATAATTACAAGCTCATTGGAGCGAGCTTGTCCTAATTTCGCCATTCCACCCGAAGGCAAAGGCCAGGAAAAATGAGATTGGAAACCTTGTCTCCAGAACACACAAGGTGAGATCTCATCAAGAAAAACTCCAGCTTCTCTTCCTATGAAAGCCTGGAGTCTATGTGAAGTGTTTGTTTATGGGTTAAAAAATAAACTTAAAAGCAACAAATGTCACAACTTCTCACTTTTTACCCATCACCCTCAGGGTCTCTCAGTTTCCTCTGTAACTATGGCTACTAGGAACAGATTTGGGGTTTTTTTTTTCTTGTTGTTCGGGGTTCTGTTCTAATTCATGTTGCATGTTCATAATTTTAGGGAAATGTTAAATATCACAAGATGGCAGTGAATCACAAAGCTGCAGTATTCCCCTCTGCATGGGAACAGCCACGTTCTGCATTCACAGATTTCTTTCTTTCTAACCCCAAAAGAAAATCCAGATCATTAATAGCAATCTGTGGCTGCAGGGATCCCGGCAAAAAAAAAAAGCTGATACCCAGGGAAGTCTTGTGCCTGCAGCACTGCAGGGTTGGCACTTCAATTCTTTTCATCTTCTTTGCTAGAAAAGAAAAAGTAAAACAAAGGAGGGGGGAAATATCTCCTTCCTGCCCTAAAGACAGAAGAACATTTTATGATCTCCCTGGATGCATCTGGAGCCATCAAACGTGACATTTTCTGTCCCTGGGGACAAGGTGGAACGAAAAGTGGCATCAGCTGCTGCTTGGGCCTGGTTTTGGAGGCTCCTCAGCTGGCCTGGGATAAAACGCCACACCTGGAGTGTCCCAGCCCTTCCCAACCCACCTGGTCCGGGTTTAGCTTTGCCTTCCTCACCCATCCTGGTGTCCCAGGCCAGGCTGGACAGGGCCTGGAGCAATCTGGGATAGTGGAAGGTGTCCCTGAGCAAGATGGGCTTTAAGGTCCCTTCCAACCCAAACCAAAATGATTCTTCAAAAGGCTTCTCATACTGGGATGGACTGGTTTGGTGCTGAGATAGAGGAACAACTCCAGATTTATTCCTTGTCCACTAACCCAGTTCATTTCCCTCCTAGGGCCAAAGACCTGCCCTTCCCTTTCTAGTGAACCAGCTGAGCTGGCTGTCCCTGAAGGCCACAGGCCCTGTGCAGACCTGCACTGCAGGATAAGCATGGCAGCAGGAGGCACAATTCCTCTGGTCTCTCTTTTTCAGGCTTTTTAGTGGCCTCAAAGTTGTTTAAGAAGACCTAAAAGGGTCGCGGTGATTGCAGAGGGGGTCTCGCTGTGTGCTCAGAAGGATGGGCACCTCCTAAAACACCTCCTGGCCAGGTGGATCCAGGGTCCCTGCAGAGGACAGAGATGCCTGGTTTGTCTCAGGGAAAAATTCCTGACAGCATCGAATCAGGGGACAGAGCAGAACAGTGGCCCTGCTTGAGGCTGGCAGGGCAGTCTGGGCTGGGGAGCGTGGGTGCCACAGTCCTGGTTCTGCTGGTACCCTTGGGTCATCTCCCACACCAGAAGAGCTGGGGGACACTGGTGTGGCTTTGTTTTTCCCCATCCTCCTGCTGGGAAAATGCTCCTCAGGAATGCTGTGTGTGAACTTCTCCCACTTGGCAGGACCTCTTTGGGGGCGGCAGGGCCCAGGTGTCCGAGGGGGGTCAGCGGGATCACGGGGCCAGGATGTGCAAGCAAGGACAAGGCTGGGATGGGACAGCCCCTGCGGGAGGTGCTGCTGCAGCTGGAGCTGAGCTGGCAGCACCAATAATCCAAATTTCTCTCATCTGCCCCAGGGTGGGACAAGGACATCCCACAGGAGCACAGCAGCTCCTGAGGGCACCTTTCCCCTGGGTGATGGCGACCAAGCACAGGGTCGGGCTACCCCACTGAAAATCATTTAACACCTCGGTGTTTCTGGCCATCAGCACAGGCAATTCCATGTTCCAGCTCCTGTCCCCTTGTCCCTAAAATGATCACTCACAGGAATCCAGGCTGTGTCTCCCATCTCCTGCCCCACGGTGTGTCCGTGCCATCCAGCAGCCTGGCACATGTCTCGTGTCACCTTCACGTCCAGGAGCCACCCGCAGCCGAGGTTTCCATCCCGTGGGCTGGGATCGCTGATCCCCGAGAGCGCCTTCTGATGGGAAGGGTGGGAACGGATGGCAAAGTGCAGCCAAGCTGCAGCTCTTGGTCGTCACCCTGAGAAACGAGGCTGAGCTGCAGCTCCAACACGTCCCACGCTCATTGTGGTGCCTCCACACAGGCAGAGGAACCTCACACCCATCCCCTCCCATCTGCACCCTGTGCTGCCACGTTTATTCCCTTGCTGCCGCTTCCATCAGTGCACTGAGGGTGGGATTAACTCCTTAAATATTCTCTTCCCAGAGCAGCCACCTCCAAGCCCCTCTTCATCCTGGGGCTGACCTCACCAGCCCTTCAGGGTCCTGCCAGGGAGGCCAGTCCAGCACAAGATGTGCCCAAAGCTCCCAAAATACAACATGGGCAGTTCTGGGCATGATCCTGGTTTGTGCCAGCACTGGGGTGGCAGCAGGACCAGGGCAGAACCTGTCCCCTGTGCTGGCACTGCTGGGGCATCTCCAGTGCTGGGGGCAGCTCTGGGCCCCTTGTGACTATAAAGGACATTGGGGAAGGGTCTGGAGCACCAGGAGAGGCTGAGGGAGCTGGGAAAGGGGCTCAGCCTGGAGAAAAGGAGGCTCAGGGGAGACCTTGTGGCTCTGCACAGCTCCCTGACAGGAGGGGGCAGCCGGGGGGGTCAGGCTCTGCTCGCAGGGAACAGGGACAGGAGGAGAGGGAAAGGCTTCAGACTGTGCCAGGGGAAGGTCAGGTTGGATATTTAGGAAGATTTCTTCATTGAAAGGGCTGTCCAGCCCTGGCACAGCTGCCCAGGGCAGTGCTGGAGTCCCCATCCCTGGAGGGATTTAAAATCCGTGTGGGTGTGGCACTTGGGGACATGGGTCAGTGGTGGCCTTGGCAGTGCTGGGGGAATGATTAGACTGGATGATCTTAGAGGGCTTTTCCCACTTTAATGACTTTATGATTTGGGGTCATGGCCACTGGAACTGTTTGGGGTTTTTTTCGGCAGAGCCCGCGGATTCAGGGTGACATCCTGCCAGCACCCGCTGGCCCCAGGTGAGCTCTGCTGTGCCCAGACCACTCGGTACCAACGTCCCTGCCCAGCTTTGCGCTGAGCTCTGCCCGGACATCTCCGACCTGCCCGCGCTCTTCCTAAACCCCCCCTCGCCATCCCGGCTCCTCCAGGAGATGGCAGCAGCACATCTCGCATCCCCCCTCCCGCGCAGCACTTCCATGGCAACGGCAGCGAAGCATCCCCCAGAGCTTGGAGGGCGACCACAAGGTTAGGAAGAACCATCGCGTCCCGGCCCCTCTCCCGCCTTCCCGGGGCTCGGCAAAGGCTGGAGGAACTCGCTGCTCCTCGCCCAGCTTTGCGACATGGAGGTGACAACCGGGGGATTGGGGTCGAATTAACCAAGGCTGCCGAGTTTTACTTCTTTTGACAGGACGGAAAAACCCCTGGAGAAATCGCGCGGCTCCTGGATGCACCGAAAACGGCAGGATCGACAGCAAAAGCTTTGCAGCATCACCAGAGTGTAGCGGCCATCGACCGGGAGCAGCCGGAGCAGGGAATTCTTGGCGAGCTTAGATCCTGCTGCTCTTAAACAGAGGCTCGGGAGTGTTTGGGAAGCTGGCTGCTCCCAGCTCTCCCCCCGAGCAAGCAGCTTAGCACGGGTGGTGTGATCCACGGCCGGGCTCCTGGCGGGGAGCTCAGTAGCATTTGCGGATGCTCCTGCTCGCAGAGCCCGGCTCCCGCAGCACGGGGGGCACCGCGGCTCCTCCTGGGATTCGCACGGCGAGGTTTTGGCCATCGGGCGCGACAGAGCACTGAGCTGTCGCCGGGGACGTGTCCCTCTCTCCGTGGCTGATGCCGCTCACAGCGGGGTGAATCCGGGGCGGGTCATGAGGCGAGCTCTGGGATGCAGCTCAGACCTGGGCTGGAAAGCTCCAAGGAAGGGGTTTTTCATAGAATCACAGAATTTGGGTGGGGAAGGACCTTAAAGATCATCCAGTGCCACCCCTGCCATGGGCAGGGACACCTTCCACTATCCCAGGTGGCTCCAAGCCCCGTCCAACCTGGCCTTGGACACTTCCAGGGATCCAGGGGCAGCCACAGCTTCTCTGGGCCTCACAGGGAACAACTCCTTCCCAATATCCCATCTAACCCTGCCCCCTGGCAGTTTGAATCCTTCCCACTTCCAGCACAAGCGCCATCATTCCCTGGAGTCCGGGCACAGTTCCAAGTGCTGTTCAAGGAGGACAAGGAGTGTTCAGAAGGGGTTGTAGCAAGTTCTCAGTGCTGCTCTCTTGTGCCAATACTTTACATTTGTCTGCTCAGTCTGATGCTTTCATCCCTGGAAGTGTCCAAGACCAGGTTGGATGGGGCTTGGAGCAACCTGGGATAGTGGAAGGTGTCCCTGCCCATGGCAGGGGTGGAACAAGATGAGGTTTAAGACCCCCTCCAACCCAACCCCTTCTGTAATTCAGGGTTTTTCCCCTCAGCACTGGGGGGGGATAACCCAGCACTCCTGGTTTGTTCTCCGTGTTGACTCACAAGCTGATCCCTGGAGCTGGTTCATCCCTGAAGCTGGTTCATCCCTTTTCCCCCAACAGAGAGCAGGAACAGCACTGATCCTGGCCCAGGGCCACTCTCCAGCTGCTGGATCTTTCCCTGTGGGATTCAGCTCCAGCAAGAGGTGCTGACCATGCTGGTGTCACCCTGCTGGGACCTGACACAGCACAACCAGGCACGGCCCTGGTCCTGTTCCAGCCCTGCTGACCGACTGCTGTGGTTTCCAGCCCCAGAGATGGACTGACACAGCAGATATGACCCCACAGAAAAACAAACATCATCATCATCATCATCAGGCCTTTGGGATCCTCAGGAATCTGCCAGATGGCTCCTACTCTTGTGCAGTTTCAGGTTTCCTCTCTAGAAGGATTACACCTGTTTTCCTTTGGAAGTTTCATTGGACAGATCCTGCCTCGTTTCAGTTCATAATTTGAACAGCTCTGAAGGGCTGCAGCTTTTACCAGCTCAGCAGTGGGCGAGGTGCACTGTCCCAAGCCCTGTCCCCGAGGTCTGGAGAGCCAGGAGTGGAGGAGGATGGCATAGGGGCAGGACAGGGACCTCAGCCGTGCTGCCCAGCTCCACAGGACGCGCTCAAGGAGGGTGGGAAAGGCACAGATCAGCTCTCCTGGGCTCTTTGGTTGCTCTCCAGCGATGCTGCATGTCTTTGTCTTCTTTTTCCCCTTGCTAATTTTCCCTGCTGTCATTATTTGCCTGACTGGCAGAAAGGATTCACACTGAGTTAGCAGAAGTTTATTCACATGCACACTCATCCCAGAGAGCTGCCACTCACCAGCATGCCGAGATATTTTGGGTAAATTGAAATGGAAGAGAATAAAGCCAGAATGCAAAGCAAGCTGCTTGTGCAGACAGCAGAAAGCACCGGTGATGTTTGCAAAGGGCCTCGGTATTCTCGGCTAGAAGGTTGATTATGCCAGGAAAGTCATCCAGCCTGCTGTCCAAAGCAGCCTGAGTTTCATTTTTAATCTCTGAGGAGCTCCACAAGCACCCAGGTCAGCCCAGCTGTTTGTCCTGTTCTTAAAACCCAGCCCAGCCTGGGGACCCGAGGGAGCCTTGGCCACGGGCAGTGACCTGACACGTTCCCTCAGCCTGGGGGGCTCCTCCCTGCGTGGAAGAGCAGAAAAGGAAAAATTCTGACACAAAAACGCCCCCCTAAAAACCTCCTGGAGCTCTGTGGTGAGGATATGGGGTCACCCCACGTTTCACGTGCCCAGGGATCAGCTGTAGCCAGGAGCAGGGACTCCCCCCCACGCAGACCACAGGGACTGGGCCTCACCACTTCCCCACCCTTCCTCCCCAGCTCAACCCCCTGTGTCTATCCAGACAATAAACTTGGACAGAAACGTGGCAGAAGGATCTTCTCCAGAGGGTTTGGCTCGTGCCAGGAGTCCTGTTGTTCTCCCAACCACCAGAGCTCAACAGGGAACATCAAATCTTGAGTTTGATGGTGCCTGTTCTGAGCCAAGGCCAAAAAAAAAGGGAGAAAAATGAGTTTTTCTTCCTCTGCAAGACTTAAATCGGGCTGTCAGGAACCACATCCCTGCTCTCCACCTCTGGGTATTGAAATTGGCAAGCTCTTAAGATGTCCAGACGCCTTCTGTGAGGAAAAATCCTACCCTGAGCAGAGTGGTTGCAGCTGGGCTCCCATGGCTCTGTCCCTGCCAACAGCTTTAAACAAAAACTTGTTTTTTAACATAAAAAGGGCAGGGACCCATCAGGATGGAAATGACCTGTGCCACCAGAGAATCCAAGAGGTCCCTTGGGTGGAGAGGGGACTCTCCCACTGGAAGCAGGTCACGAAGGGATGGTGTCAGGGCAGATCCAAGGGGGACATAGGAAGGCTTCAGTTGCTTCCAGGGGCCGTGTTGGAGGCTGCAATGTCTCTGCTTCCCCTCTTCCTCCCTCTCCACCTTCCTGGGAGAGCGCCTGGGTTTGCCGGCAGCTGGGAAAACATTTTGGCCGAGGTTCAGGCATCCTGTTAAGATCCTCTGAAGAAAGATGAGCTGGAGCCGACACTGGGGATGGAGAGGGAAGGACACAGCAGGTCCCAGTCGGGAACGGGGTCTCCCCAGAGTGAGGGACACCAGCAGCACACCCCCCGTGCCCACCCAGCTCCTCCCGCGGCTGCTGTCACTCCTTGTCCCGGGCTCTGCAGAGGCGTGGGCTCACGGGCTGAGCCGAGCCCAGCACAGCGCCCCGGCTGAGGCCATTCCCAGCTCCGCCTGACGTTCGCCAGAGGAGGTTTCCAGCCCCAGGGCTGCCGTTCCCCGCTAAACGCGAATCCCCGGCAGCGCAGCACCCCCGTGCGCTGGTCCCTTCCCCGGGAGCATCCGCACCTGCATCCCTCCGTCGGCGACACCTGAACCGGTTGCCGTGGAAACCGGCGGGCTGCTCGTCTGCCCGTGTCCTGCCTGACGCTCTGCTCCCTCCAGCACTGGATGTTTGTGGCCTGAGGTGCTCGGAGCGGTGGTTTCCCCGCACACCTGGCCGTGGAGCAGCCCACGTGGCTGGGAATGTGCTCCCGGGCTGGTGATGCTGCTGGAATTAGTGGGAAGTGAGGGCAGACTGGGGTCATGGTGGACCCCACGAGCGTTCCCCCAGCTGCAGGTGCTGCTGGCCGGGCTGGAGGCGGCAATTCCCGGCTCTCCCAAATCCAGGACTGTTCACATCTGCATGTCCTGGATGCTGCTGGGGATAAGAGTGAGCAGAGCAAGATGCAAGATTTTGCCAGGAAGCATCTCATTTGAAAAAAAAAACCCTAAAAAGCACCAGGATCCACCCCCTCTACCCATCCCCAATACCAAAATATTTAGGTGTGTTTTTAATAAAGCTGCAGAGGGTGTTGACTCTGATTAATTTCAGGGTGGGGTTGATGCTGTTGGACAAAACCCCAGAGAATCATGGAATCACAGAACCGTGGAGTGGTTTGGAAGGGACCTTAAAGATCATCCAGCTCCACCCCCTGCCACAGGCAGGGACACCTTCCACTGTCCCAGGCTGCTCCAAGCCCGTCCAGCCTGGCCTTGGACACTGCCAGGGATCCAGGGGCAGCCACAGCTTCTCTGGGCGCCCTGTGCCAAGGGCTCACCACCCTCACAGGGCCGGGTTCCTTCCCAATATCCCATCTAGCCCTGTCAGTTTGAATCCTTTCCATGATCCCCACACCTCTCTCATGACACCAGTTTGGGGTTTCATTCTGAACTGCTGTTCTGGGAATCCTTGCCCTGGGATGAGCATTGCTGGGAAGGCGAGGCCAAGGCCTGTGGGAAGACAGGGATCACTCAGCTCCGCAGCTTTTATCCATCATCCCTAAGGAAGACCCCAGGGAAAGGCTGTGCTCAGGGCACCCGGCAATTCCATGGAGAGCAACACCTGGTTTCCTCTGGAAAATGGGCTAAGAATAAGCAAAACCTAAACAGGGTCTGCCTTCAGCCAGCTGAACACCCTAAAAACATCACTGGTTTGTGGTGAGGAATTAGGGTCCAACTACAACCAGGGCATGAAAAGAGTATGAGCTCCTTAAACCCTTTTCTGGCTGCAGTGGGATGGGATGGGAAGGGAAGGGAAGGGAAGGGAAGGGGAGGGAAGGGGACGGGGGGGGTGGAAACGGACGGGCAGGCGAAGAGG
>VZRQ01002785.1:1581940-1604386 GCA_013397975.1 Machaerirhynchus nigripectus | reverse complement strand
AAAGGTGTGGAAGCAGGGCCAGGAGAAGTGCCAGATGCCCCAGCAGATGTGACAGTCCGCACCCGGTGCTCCCCAGAATCAGCCACCCCGTGTGGGGTGGATTTGGCCCCCTCTGGCAAAGAGGGGTGGGGCCTTTCCTCTGCCTCCACCCCCTCTCTGTGGAGCCCCTCGGGTGTTTTGTCCCAAACACAGGCGCTAATCAGGGAGCCTGTTGTGTCTAATTAGGACTGGTGACAAACACCCCTCCCCCCCCCGCCCAGCAGGATGATTTCATCCCAGGCCAGGTGTTGGGGGACGCGTGCCAGCTCCACTCTCACGCAGCCAAACTGCTCTTGGCATTCCTAAAATCCCTCCTCAGCAGGCTCTGGGAAGGAGGAATCCAGCCATGGGATCCACCTGCCTGCCTGGACTCTTTCCCATTGCCACCACCTGACTCGCTCCTCTGAAACCCCTTTTTTGGGGGGGCTACATCTGTATCTCACCCAAAACAGGGTGGGTTTGTCCCAAACAGGACCCAATTCCCACTCCTGGTCCTTCCTCCCTCCAGGAAACAAAAGGCAGGAGGAATTTGCCTCGTTCCCACTTGGCAGTGAGGCCAAGCACCCAGGTGGGAACGTCCAGAATTTGGGAGAAGGTGAAAATGGGATCCAGTAATGCAGCAGCAAAAGGGGATGAGGGATGAGACCAGACCTCACAGGACACTCCAAAGCAGCTGCTGGCTTGGAAATGGGACAAATCTGGATGTCCAAGGAGACCTGGGACAGGGATCCACCCTTTTCCAATGAGTTGGAGCTGGTACTTCACCGAAAGTGGATGAAGAGTGGTTTTGTTGCCAGTACCATCCCGTTTTTTCCAGGAGTGCTGCACCCTGGGAGTGGATGGGAAAGGGTGGCTCAGTCAGGAGTTTTATGGCTTCGGATGAGGATGGGATTTCCAGCTTTTCAAGGGAAAAACTGAGGGCGGACATGACGGCAGCGTGGATCCAACTCATCCTCTCCATGGTGGGAAAAGAGCGGCAAGGGCGAGCAAAGGTTGGAATTTGGGGAGCAGGAAACAACCAGACAGGAGCAGCCACTGGAGGAAAAGCGGCCCTGGGGAGCTGAATTGGCCCAGCAGCTCTTCAGGCATCATTAGGGGATTATTATCTCGTTGTTGTGTTTGTTCCATTGTGAAGGGACAGTTCCAGGGAATCCTGGTTGAGACGAGGCTCTCCCTGACCTCCTGGGCACAGCTGGGTGGGCTGGTCAGGGGTGTCCATGCTGATGTCCCTGCCTCCACAGGGACATCAGCAGTGCTGGGATTTCTTAGGGAGCTGCAGGACACCAACCTTCCTGCTCAGCTGGAGAGGTGGAAATCTTTCCCCACGGCCTTGCCCAAAATGGGCAGCTTTGGCTCTGCTTTAATGACGAGCTGAAACTCGGCATGGAAAGCAAACATCTCCTCCCAGAGAATTTATTTTTCTTTGGAGCAAACTCCACCAGTTTCCATCCAAGCCGTTTTTGCAAAATTTTGCAGCATGCTCTGTGTGTGACTCTGCCCGAATCCAGAGCAGGGAAACTGAGGCACAGAGCAGGATGTGACAAAGGCTTACAGTGACACGTGGAGGGACCTTCCCAGGAGAACCTGAAGAAGGAATTCGGAGGAACCTCCGACATCTAAACCACTGCGATTGATTTTAGAATCATGGAATCACAGACCGGTTTGGGTTGGAAGGTTCCTCAAAGCCCATCTCGTTCCACCCCCTTCCACTATCCCAGGTTCCTCCAAGCCCTGTCCAACCTTGGACACTGCCAGGGATCCAGGGGCAGCCACAGCTTCTCTGGGCACCCTTTGCCAGGGCCTCCCCACCCTCACAGGGAAGGATTCCTTCCCAATACCCAATCTATCCCTGCCCTCTGGCAGTTTAAATCCATTCCCCCTGGTCCTGGCACTACTTGCCCGTGTAAAAAGTCGCTCTCCCTCTTCACCAGCCAGAAGTGGAACCTTTGGAAGAGCCTTTTGGGATTATCAGGTGCTAAAGTTTTGGGATCCATGTGAACATTTTCTATTTGCAGCATCCCGCAGCAATAATTCCTTGTTCAGCTGTACAGGTGGTGGGGAGCAGGTCCCTGTTCCATCTGATCTGTCCTCCCCGAGCGTCCCTCGGTGGCTTATTTGCCCCCAGCTCTGTGTCCTGACAGAGTGGCCAGCAAGGAATTGTCCACGTCCTTTTCCCAGCCCCCCCTCAATTTTACAGTTCATTTCCATCCCATCCAAACCCTCCTCTGTCGCCCCTCCAACAGGAGCTATCCCTTATCTCTGCACCTTCTTTCACTCCTCTACAAACCCTCCCCCCAAATTTCCCACGAGGGGTGATCAGGATGAACCGAAGTCCAGCAGAGCATTCCCGGGGGGAGCTGGAAGACCCCAGGGAGCACGTGGGCAGCCCTCTGATCCCTTACATAACCACCGGCACCGTTTGTTTTTCTTTCCTGACTTTTATTTCGTGTGCGCTTCTCGCGCGCTCGCCGCTCCCAAAGCCGCTTAGAACGGCGCTAAACCCCGGCTTAGCCAGACGCTGCTCTGGTCCTGAGTGACTCACCGAGCACTTTCCTTGCAAGAAAAAGCTCCTCCCCCCCTCCTCCCAGCATCCCAAAAGGATGAGCCTGGCTCTGCCACCGCCTTCTCCCTGCGCTCACCCACCACCTCTGCCACTGAAGGACTTTTTTTTTTTCCCCTCTTGCTGAGACCAGATTCGACATTTTCGTGGTTTCTCTCCCTGATTTGGGACCTGCTGCCCGTGAGATGGCCTCCTCAAAGGGTTGGCCAAGGTCTTGGTCATCCTCAGGAACACCAGCCGGCCAAATCCCCCCACCATAAAATAAATCCCAAACTCGCAGAGGTACTGAGTGTGGGAATGGGTGTGCAGGGGACACTGAAGTTCTTTTCGAGGTCCTGGCTGTTTTTCTGAAATAGTCTCATCTGGCCAGGGAATTTTCCATAAAACACAACGTGTCCTGCTCCTGCTTTGTGCAACGTCGTCCTCCAAAGCCTCTGTTGTGTTGTTTATGTGCAGACACACTCGACAGCTGCACACACACAAATTTGCTGTGCAATCTCACCTGCTAAACGCCCCTTGCTAAAGCAGATCAGGAGTTTTGGGGCCTCACTGAAACCTCTTTGCTCTGCAGGGTGGCTGTGTAGAAGCCCCTGGTCTATCCAGGTATTTCTCATCAATGCCCGTGTCTCTTTTAGAAAGCAAATGAATTTTCATGGGCCCTGGAACAAAAGCAGTACCTGGGCTTTGTATCTTCTCCTGAAGAGCCCGACCAGTTCGCTGCTGGGAGAATCATGGGACCTCCTGAGCTGGAAGGGACCCACAAGGATCTTCAGTCCAGCTCCTGGCCCTGCACAGCACAATCCCAAAAATCCCACCCTGTGCCTGAGAGTGTTGCCCAAATGCCTCTTGAACACAGGCACAGCCGGGAGCTGGGGCACAGCAGTGGGCTGAGGCAGGACGTTTTTAAAGCCTTCCCAAATGCTGCAGCTTCTCCAGCCCTGTTTCGGACCCTTTTCCCCCCCAGACCAGTCTCAGAGTGGTGGCTCCAAGGGCTCAGCTTGGAGGCAGCTTTTCCCTTTGAGATGCTAAACATCAAGGAAGGGATAATCAAATTATATCCACACGATTACATGGACGAGTGCACGGAGCACCCCAGAGAGATTTATCCCTTCAGGAGGGCCACTGGATCTCTCAGAGAGGCCAAAAACCCTCTGGATGTTGAACAGGGAGATGGGAGGATTGATTTGGCCACCTTGGATTGCCTTTTTTGAGCCCTCCTGGATCTGCTCCCCTGGTTCTCACCATGGCGGTGATGCCTTTTCCAGGTCCTTCACCTCTTGCTGCTGCGTTTTTGGGGTGCTGCACCCCACCCTGAGCCCTCTGCCTCGATCCACGTGGGAGCCTGAGCTTCCCTCTGGAGGGGGTCCCCCCACGCAGCCCCGTTCCAGGGCACAGCCTGTAGGAAGCAGCTGCTTCCCGGCTGGAGCGAGCGCAGCCGGGGCTTACGCAATTATCGGATGAATCAGCAGCACATCTGGGCGCCTGATGAGGCTGCATAGTCACATTTTCCCCTCCATCCCAGCCCGATGAGCTCTTAAGCCCCGGGAAGGCGGCGATCCAGCCCGGGCTGCCTGGCTGGGGAGCGGGAGGGAGAGGAAACCGGGCTGGCTTTGCCTTGCAGGGGAAATACTGAACGCTGCCATCGAGTAACTGGGTCATGTCCCTGTGTCTTCCTGAGCCGGGGTGAGAAATCAGGGCTGTGTTCTCAGGCTGGTTTCAGCTTCCCCGTGCCCTGGACTCGGGCGTGAAGGAGAGACTCTCCTCTTCCTGCTGCTGGCTCCAGGCTTCGAGGCAGAGGGATGCTCCTGAGCTCAGCCCCGTGGCACAGGGCTCGGGTCCTGTAGGGCTGGGATTTATGGGGCCAGGTCAAGCCCAGGGGCAGCACAGACAGCCGGGGGCAAGCTCAGGGTGAGCAAAAGGAGCTGGGAGGCTGAGGATGGATGAGGAGAGGCTGGGGATGGAGAAGGGGAGGATGGGGAAGGAAAAAAGGAGGATGGGGATTGAGAAAGGGAGGATGCAGATGGAGAAAGGGAGGATGGAGATGGAGAAAGGGAGGGTGGGGAAGGAGAAGGAGAGGCTGGGGATGGGGAAAGGAGAATGGGGATGGAGAAAGGGAGAATGGGGATGGAGAAAGGGAGGATGAGAATGCGGAAGGAGAGGCTGGGGATGGATGAGAGGAGGCTGGGAAGAGAGAAAGAGAGGCTGGGAAGAGAGAAGGAGAGGATGGGGATGGATGAGGGGAGGCTGGGGATGGAGAAAAAGAGGCTGGGAATGGAGAAAAAGAGGATGGGAGTGGAGAAAGGAAGAATTGGAATGGGGAAAGGGAGGATGGGGATGGAGAAGGGAAGTCTGGGCATGGAGAAGGGATAGCCTTGCTTGCATTTGAACCACGAGGAGCTGAAGCCAGGCTGAACGGGCACCTTTCACCCCCACCATCGGGAGCATTTCCCCCAGCCCATCGCCCCTGTCCCCAAGGCAGGTGAGTCCCCACCCCAGAAATGCTCCTGCCCCCCAACACAGCCCCACCCAAGCGGGCATCCCCCCCCGGCAAGTGCCTGGAGCCTTTTTCCCATCCCATTTGCCGCTCCCTCCAGCACACCCCAGACCTGCGGCACCTCTCACCAGCCCGGCCCCACGCTGGGGGGACTGGACGTGGGGACCGGAGCAGCTCCCGGGGCGCTGCGGCTGCGGGAGGGGCAGCGGCTGGCGGGGGCTGCCGTGTCCCCGCTCGCACAGCCGAGTGTCGCCGCGCATCACCGTCAGCCGGCACCGGCGAGGATCGGCCACAAGCAGACAGGACCGCAGGCGGGAGAGGCGATGTGGGAAGAGCATCCCTTCCCCCACCACCCCGCTCCTTCCCCCAGCGCTTTTCCCCGGCCCCAAATTCAGGCTTTTCCCAGGGTGCGGGGAGAAAAGGATGCAGGGCAACGGGGGAGGAAGGTGTTTCGCGGCTGGAACGAAGCCTGAGCGGGCTGCTCGGTGAGCAGTTCCCCTCTTAGGGGATGTCATTTCCTCCCCTGCCTCCTCGTTTCCCCTCCGAAAGGACTGGGAGATCAGGTGCAGAATCACGAGGTCTCGGCCAGAAGGAAAAAGGAGTGTGTGGATCCCACACCGCCACGGCACAACCAGCCCCTTCTGCAGCAAGAAAAACCCCACTTTTCCGAGGAAAAACGGGATGCTGGGGAGACGTGTCTGCAAATGGAGAGCTGGTTCCTTCGGGCCATGCATCCCAGAGGTGAAAATCTGGTCCATCCCTCTGCTGAGAGGCATCAGTGAGCCCAAACTGGGCCCTCAGACCTTTCCCGGCAGGATTCAGCCCCTGGGAATTATTGTCCGTGAGCTGCCTCGTTCATCCTTCACTGCCGGTCATGTCCTGGGGCCACCGTGCCCATGGGTGATGGAGGGATTGGGACACCAGCGGAACACCTCCGTGCTCCCATTTGATCTCGTTATTAATAAATATCATTAATTAATTCATTTTATTAATGTTTAATTTTACAATAATACATTAATTAATTAAAATGAAATAATCATTGCCAATAATTAATCAAGAAATGGCTGATCCGACACGGCTCAGCCACCACCACCCTCCTCTCCCTCAAACCAGGGCCTGCAAGGAGGCAGAGAAGGAGGGAGAATTTCCCCGGCTAACTCAGGTCACGGCCTGCCCTGATTTTTCCACGCCATTTCCAGATCATTATCTTTGAAGTGCTACACTCGGAATTTAGAAGGCGAAAAGGGAGCAACACCTCGTGCAGGGGGCAGGGGAGCTCGAGGTTGGTCTCATTAACCAGCGAACCCCAATGAACCGCGGCGTTCCTTGTCAGCCTTGTTGTAACAAACCCAACACGCAGCCCCCAAATTATCCAATTACTGCTAATTCCCATCAATAACGCAATTAGAGTGCTCACACAGCATCTCCTGTGCTCGCCCCTCTCTCAGAGTCACCGTGGCAAGTCCCTGGTGTCGC
This sequence comes from Machaerirhynchus nigripectus, assembly GCA_013397975.1. NCBI lineage: Eukaryota > Metazoa > Chordata > Aves > Passeriformes > Dicruridae > Machaerirhynchus > Machaerirhynchus nigripectus. The sequence continues at coordinate 1,597,817 of VZRQ01002785.1, read as the reverse complement.
CGATTTTTTGCTGGAAGGGGCGAGGGCGGGAGTGAGGCCTGCTTGGGGCTGGTCTCCTACCTCACACAACAACCTGCTGCCGGCACTGCTGGGTCACAGAACCACCCCTGGTTTTAGTCAGACCCTTGCTGGCTGGTTGAACGTTTTTAGGGTGAAAGCAGGTGGTTGCAAAAGGGTGAAACATTTTTAGGGTGAAAGCTGGTGGCCTGACTGCTGGGCAGACCGGTTGCCACACCAGCAATGCTCATCTGATCACTGGGCAATGTGCTGTTACAGCTAAAATCAGCTAAAAACAGCTAAAAAAAGCTCCAGGACAAGCCTGCCAAGGCCTCCCAAGACCTTAGGCCTTGTCTTGCTAAGCTAAATAAGGCTCATGGCCCAAGGGCAGTGGCCACACCTTATTTTTGTGCAACCAGGGCATAGAGGCAGTGTTGTGAAGTGATATCCCTGAGTCCTCCCTCGAGTCTGCCCTGAAAAGGGCAGATTTAGGTAGGATATTGGGAAGGAATTCATCCCTGTGAGGGTGGGGAGGCCCTGGCACAGGGTGCCCAGAGAAGCTGTGGCTGCCCCTGGATCCCTGGAGGTGTCCAAGGCCAGGTTGGACGGGGCTTGGAGCAACCTGGGACAGTGGAAGGTGTCCCTGCCATGGAGATGGAATTTAAGGTCCTTCCCAAACCATTCCATGATTCCACAAGTCCTGCATCCTCTGGCAGCACCCTTGGATCCATCCCACCCTCCGTGCTCTCCATCCATCTCTCAAAGGCCACTCGACCTCCACCTTCCTCTTGGCCCCAGAAGGAGACAGACAACAAAACATCAGTATTCGCTGTGTTCCTACAGGATTTCCCTAAAATCCCAATCATTAAGGGACATTTAGCATCCTTTGAAGGCTAAACAACAAAACTCTAATTTTCTTCCCTTTTCATCTTCCTTTGAATATCATTCCTTTAATTCCCATCACCAAATCCTCTGCACATTGGGTAAGTGCCCGTTTTCCAGCTGACATCCCCTGCCCAAAAGAGCCTCAGGCTGCTGGTCCAGAGGATGGCCAGAGCAGGGAGGGCTGGGGAGGCAGAGCAGGAAGGTTTGTCCCTGAGCTGGCTTGGAGGAGGATAAAACACTGCTGCAGTGTGAGGTAATGGCAAGGAGAGATCTTTTTTTTTTGAGCTTGTCAGTAGGAAGCATATGGCTGCCGCTGAGCTCCCAGGCTTACTTAGGATTTAGCGACTATTTGATCTATTTTAATCCAGATGTTCAGCTCGTCACATAATGAGATCCCACCAGAAGAACCGTGATGCCTCCCAGACAACCCAGTCCCCAAACTGCACTGGGGAGAAGGAGCAGCTCCACCAAGGCTGAGCGTCCCAGCGGAGCTCGTGGTTCCCACTGGGGTGACATCAACACGCCAGTGTTGGGAGTCCAGGCAGCTGCCCACGTCCTTCTGCCACCCAACCCAAGCAGTGTCTAAAATCTGAAATTTTCATCTTCAAGTATTTGGAGACTTTGAAGGGTTTCGCCAAAGATGGGATGCGCTTCCCTCCAGCCTCCTCTTCCCCGGGCCATGGGGCTTCCACCCAGACACAGGCACCGCTTCTTCTCCTTATTTTGGTGGAGGGACTGGCCACTCCACCATTCACCTGCCTCCTGCATCATTCCACCTGGATTTTGGTCTCTCCTCACCCGAGTTTTGGTGTCTGTGCACATGGAATGTGCCAGCTCCCACTGCAGCCTATGGATATGGAGGGGAATCGAGGCTGGAGTCAGTGGCCTGCTTGTATTGCCACCAGAGGAGACTCCCTAAGTGCCTTCCAGGAGAAACTGTGGTTGGTTTGGAACACTAAATTTCTCTAATTTTGAAGCCGACTCGCACTGTGGGCTCCCTGGATGGTGACAAAAACACACCTCATCCTACCAGGGCGACTCCCAAATCACTGCTGGATTTACACTGAGATTTAAAAGTTTTCAAGATTAAAAAAGGCTTTTCCTGGGTTCAGCACTGACCCTGGCCAGGTCTGAAGCTGAGGCAGGGACCTGGAGCAGGGGGAGCTGGTCCAAGGTGGGTCAGGATCTGGGTGGCCTGAGACAGGAGCCGTGTGTATTTTCGGTTGGCACTGGACCGCAGGAGGATGGAGATGATGAATGCGTCCTGCCTGCTGCTTCCTGCCCCGCTGCCTCCTCTCCTGCTTCATCTCCAGGTCTCCTTGGGAGGACAAATTGTACAGAAACATCCTCTGGGAGTGCCAGCACTCGGCATCCAGCCCTCCATCAGCTGCAAGAGAGAGCATCTGGCACCTCTCCATGTCGGACACTGCGCCTTTCACAGGGAGATCTGAGTAGGGAGGAGGTGACTCCAGGGGACTCAGTACGGAGAATCAAAACAGGCTGGAAGCACCTCAGCAGTGTGCTTCCCATCCCTGGAAGTGCCCAAGGCCAGGTTGGATGGGGCTTGGAGCAACCTGGGATAGTGGAAGGTGTCCCTGCCCATGGCAAGGGGTGGGCCGAGATGAGCTTTAAGGTCCCTTCCAACCCAAACCTATCTGGGATTCAGTGATTCCATGATCCCAGGCTGCCCTTCGCTGCAGGGAAGCAGTTTTGGTCCTTCAGGATGTCCCAAACTGCTTCAGGACAGGACAGGTTTCCCCTGGGGGTGATGCCTCAGGACCAGCTGTGGCTTTGGAGATGGAGGAGCTGCACCTCAGGCTGTGTCTGGTAGATCACAGAACCATGGAGCCTCCTGAGCTGGAAGGGACCCACCAGGATCATCCCGTCCAGCTCCTGGCCCTGTACAGACACCCCAACAACCCCACTCTGTCCCTGGGAGGGTTGTCCAAACGCTCCTGGAGCTCTGGCAGCCTCGGGGCCGTGCCCATCCCCTGGGAAGCCTGGGCAGTGCCCAGCACCCTCTGGAGGAAGAACCTTTTCTGATCTCCAGCCTTTCAAATGAACAACCCAAAGGATTTCAGGGGATCCTGCCTGGCTGTGATCACAGTTTTCCCCACAATTTTCCTACCCACAGCTCCCCCCCTCCTCACCTCATGGTAACGGAGCTCTCCATGAATCTTTCCGAGCAGACGGCGCTTAAAAGGTGTAAAAAACCCCTGCATATCTTGACATTTAATTAAAGAGATGTGAGTGGTTCGTGGGGGATGCAGAGTGCACAGCACCGGGCCAGGAGGTGCCCTTGAGGGAGCCTGGATGTGCCGGGCTTGGGAGCAGGGGGAGGAGGATGGGAGACCCATTTCAATTAAGATGCTGAGGCATGAAAGCCCTCTTGGCCTCATTCCTCCTTGCACTAACGACCCTGGATTCCCCTCCTCCATCCCAGGTGGCTGCCGGGAGGTTGTGGCACAGCACATCCCTGTAAGAGAGGCAGGAGGAGAGGGATGGTGGCAGGGAGGGTGGAACTGGATGGTCTTTAACGTCCCTTCCAACCCAAACCAGCCTGTGATTCTGTGGTTGATCCCCTGGTGGGGGACCAGCTCTGCTGTTTGGTGGTCCTGGTGCCTGTGGAGCCCAAGGAGTGAACGTAGGAATGACCACGGAGCATCCTGGGGTTGCACCAGGGCTTGTGTTTTCAGGGAAAACGCCGCAAATTAGGGGTTTTTTTGGTTTTTGTCACCTCCTGCAGGTAAACTCAGAGTAGGAAAAGCACCTCTACTCTTACTGAGAAGGAAAGGTTGTGGCAAACTACCCCTTTAATGGATTTCCAAGGTTTTGCTGCTGGGTTCAAGAGTGGGGTGAGGCTGGCAGGTCCTTCGGCACCCTTCCCCCAGCTCCTGAGCTGTGAGGAGAAAGGAGGAGAAGCTCCCACAGCCACCAAAACGCTGCTCTGGACCTGCCCCGTCCCTCTGGCAGCAGCACTCCCTGCTTCTGCACCAGCTGGGATGGGTTTTGCAGGTGCCTGGGGCAAGAAATGGCCATTTTCTTCTGAGCTGTGCCAAAATTACCTTGTCCAGGGGAGGCCGATGTGCTCAGGTGGGCTCCTGCTCCCACGGCCCCCGGTCCTGCTGCAGCACATCGGGCCTTGCTGGGCATGAGTTAATTCCCGATGGTGATAATTCCTTCCTCGCATCTCCTCTTGCCTCCCAAGGCCGGGTTGGATGGGGCTTGGAGCAGCCTGGGATAGGGAAGGTTCCCAGTACGTGGCAGGGGGTGGAACCAGAAGTCCTTTAAGGTGCCCAACCCAAACCAATCCACGATTCTTTGCTGATTCCCCACTGCTCCCATGCAAACTGACCCCAAAACACGAATCCCGAGATCCCAAAAGCTCCAAGCACTTTGTGCCCGTGTCCCAAATCCACGCATGGGAATTCCGGGCACCCCTCAGCAGCAGCAGCAGCAGCACCCCCGGGCAGACCCAGCGCTGTTTTCTCTGTGTCCTCCCTCAGGGCAGGGCAGAGCAGAGATGCTCCTGCCGTGTCCTCGCGGTGTTCATGAGCCGGGAAGTGCCCTTGGCTGCAGGAGGAATCTCCACCTTAATTACTGCGGACAGAGCCGTCCCCAGAGCTGGGCATGTTTAACGGAGGCAGGAATGGGGAGGGAAGGAGATGGATTGTCCTGCGCTGATTCACCTCGCTGGGAGGTGCTGCCCGTGTCTGAAGGGATGAGAAGTGTAAAGGGGATGGATTCGGCGCCCGGATCACCCTTAATGGCAAGGATCATCGGTGTTCCCGGCTGCACCCAGCTCAGGAGTGTGGGAATCCGCACAGCTCCATCCTCTCCAGAGCATCCATCCCTCCAGCACAGCCTTTCCCCACCTTTTCCCAGGAGATGCTCGGGGTTTATGTGGATCTCCGGGCACATTATAAATCACGGATAACCCTTCCAAGGACCCGGTTTCTCAGGAGTTGCCGGTGTTCCCCACCAGTGCTGGGTGCTCCCAGGCTGCAGCCCTGGAAGAAGAGAGGACGAGCTGCCACGGATTCGTCTCTGATTTGGTCCCGGGGTCAGATGAGGTGACACTGGAGGTGGGATCCTGCTGGATCAGGCCCTCCCCGAGCTCCAGCAGGATTCAGCAGAGATTCTGCCAGGCTTTTAATAGTGGACTCCTTCCCCCAGCCGCCCCCAACCATGGCACGTGCAGATCATCAGCTAAAAGCCTGGTGTGGGCAGGCAGCCCACGGTTGTTTCTCTAAATAAACCTTCCCCTCCCTGGCTGACTCTCCATCTCCCTGCAACGGGATGGGTTTTATTCCTTGGGTTCAGATCAGGGCCTGGGCGGCCTCTGGAGCTTTCTCAGCACCAGCCTCGCTCCCTGGAAGGGACCCTGCATCTCCTCGCTCCCTCTGGAGCTCTCTTGCTCCAGCAGAGCCATTTCCTGCCTCCTCCTCCCCGCTGCCAGGGAAATGCAGGGCACAGCGTGCCCCGTGAAATGCTGGAAGCCGAGAAAACTCGCGGATCAGGCAAAAATGTTGCCACGGCCTCTGATAAAGTGGGAAATGCCCCCAGGCCGTGAGTTACCAGCACGGTGCTGCTCCCAAAGCCTCTTTTGCAGTGGCTGGACACCCCCAGCCCCCAAAACCTGAGGCACGGGGGGTGGGAGCAGCCAGAGGATGCCGGGGGGACCCCACTGGCCCCTCGGCACAGGGAACACGGTGCCAGCAGCACTGAGGCAATTTGCTGCCTGACCCCAGCTCCAGAATGAGATCTGTCATGCTTGACTTGACCTGTTGGCCGAACCATCATTACGTGGGGAATGCTTTTTTTCAGCTGTGTAAAAACAAGGGAAAGGGGGAGGAGGGAGAGGGCCGGTGCCTGGCTGTGTCCTCTCCTCTCCTCACGTGTCCCTCACCGTGGTCAGGCCACACGGAGCACGTGGGACCCGGTGGAGCGTCTGTAAGAGCTTTAAGGAGGGGGTTGCTGCTGCCCCTCGTGCCCTGGCCCTGGCCAGCAGCTGCCCTGGACTCTGGGTGGGTCCCTGGTGTCCTGCAGGGACCAGGCTTCGCTCCCCCAGCCCGGAACCATCCGGGGCTGTTTCCTTAAGCAAGCACGATCTCATCCCCCCACTTTGGTCTCCCTGCCGTGTGTTTCTTACAGTTCTTTGTGCCAAAATCATGCAGTTCCATGGATTCAGAGGACAGATTGAGCACCAGGAATGACTCGCTTCGGGGAAGGGAGAGCAGACAAGAGTCACCTTTGCCTTCATGACTTAACCCACGTGCTGGTGAGCACTGGCATGGGGAGAGCACAGGGCTGGGCAGCAGCAGTGCCCCATTCCAGTGTGGCTGGGGATGCCCTTCCAGGAAGGGCTGGATTAAGGACTGGGATAACCCAGCCCTGCTAAGAAAACGCTCTCAAAACCATTGCAGTGAGCCCCAGTCATCTGGCTGAACGCAAACCCTGTCCCCAGCGCTTCCCAGAGGAGGGGGACAGAGAAATACCAACAGCAGCTCTCCCAAGAGCCCTTTGCTCGGGATTTCTGGCCCAGCCAGGGACGTCAGGAGTTATTTATGGGTTGTGTCTTTTTTAGCCTGCTGTGATCAATAGGTGTGACCCATCACACAATCCAATACCAGATCAGCAGCCAGAGCAGGAGAGGAAAGATTTTCCTCTCTGGTCATGCCACTCACCCAGCTGTCCTCCAAGGAGAAACAGTTGTTCCCTTCAAGCTGGAAAGAAAAGCTGGGATTCTCTTTCTTTTATTCCCATGGGTTTCCAACAGGCCACCTTTAGGTGCTTCAATAGACTTCCAGATCCCGTCCCTATCACCTGGTAAAAATAATCCTGTGGGAAAACAATAATGGACACAGCAAGCCTGTGTTGAAGTGGGGAAGCTGGAATACATCTGTGCTGCTGAAGCCCTGGGTTACCCTGCCATGGCTCATCATCCTCCAGCTCTTCCTTGGATCAGCATGTTCCTTCCAGCCAGCAGTAACAGGAGATGGTAATTTGGGCAGTTATCCGCAATTTTCGTGCTCAGAGAGGTGCAGACAACCTTGGTCTTGGACAAGAGGTGTGTTGGGGGCAGGGTGCTGCTCCCTATCTGTATTCATGGCTAAGAGAGACCTCCCACGAGCGGGATCACGGAGCAGGAGGAGGCAGCGTTGAGCAGCTGTCAGAGGATCTGCTCCCAGGAGAGGGCCAGGTTTCCAAAAAAAAGAGGCCCTCACCCAGCACTCACAGCTCTCTGGTCCCCAGCCTGGGTCTTGCTGGGGTTCACCCACCCTGGGGCAGGACAGGACTCTGTTCCTTCCACCAGGAAAGATTCCCTGGTGAGATGAACCTCAGGCAGGCAGAGCTGAGACACTTTCTGGCCACCATCCAGCCATGATCTCTGAAGGTTTACAGGCCGTGTCCCTCTCCAAGTGCTTTCCTGAAATGCCAGGAGCTACCTCCGAGTGGTGAAAGCCAAGGTCTCCTCTCCTCTCCCCTGCTGCCTCATTTCTTCAGGGGCAGCAGGAACTGCACCAGCAAACACCTCCACCTGCCCAGACACATTCCTTGGGTCAAGCTCTTCCATCCCAGTGTCTCATTCCCGCTGTTTTTACCAAGATTCCAGAGGTTTCTCCCCCATGGCTGCTGCCCTTATTCCAGGACATCCACAGGGTGTTGCTGGAGTGATCACGACCTGTTGTTTCAGGCAACCTCCCGGTGTTGTTTTTGTGGACCAGGGGTGCACCATGCCCTGCTCCAGACCATGAAGAATTTATCACCCAAGTACATGAGGATGGCAAATGTCAGGTGCAGGGAGCTGATGGATGGAACAGGGAAATGGAGTTAAGCAGGATATTGGCCAGAAAAGGTCTTTGGTAGCACATGGTCAGAGCCTGGTATAAAATCCTACCAGCACACGCTGAAGGACACCAGGGAGCCCCTCTTACCCCTTCTGATGGGGACACTGAGGTCCCCAAATGAGAAGGACAGACTGCAAACCACACTCCAACAGATAGAAAATGCTCTCCATGGGTGAAAACTTCCTTCTCCCTGCTTGGGTATGTGATTGAAACCCCACAGGAGGAATTTGCCTTCCAAAGCTCCATCACACCTCTGATTTTTCTTCAAAACCGGTAAAATTAGGAGCGAGGTTCCAACCTCATAGTTCTCCCCCTGCTTTCCATCTTTGCAAGGACAGAATCCCTTTCCCTTTCCTGCAGAGGGGATGCTCAGGCTCCTGCTCCCATCCCAGATGGCATACCCAGGAGCAATGGCTCCGGATGGACATGTCACAATAAAACCTCCTTTCTATTTATACAGTGCTTGTGACCTTCAGCTGTTGCTACACCGCTCTGGACGCAGCACAAACAGATTTTTCAAACATCCTGGAGTTTGTTTCTGAAAGGTGCAGACGTTCCTTGTGTTTTCCAAGGGGTCATGAAGTGCAACGACTCTGGACCTTTCCAGAAAGTGGCTAATAGCCTGATTTTTTCTGTCTGTATCATCATTTCTGGGGTTAAACTTAGTATTTAAAAACACAGATGGGCTCAGTTTAAAGACTGGGAGAGGATCCAATTGTAAGTTGTCCAGCTGGTAAAACACCCTCACTGCTAAAAAACGGGTGAACTTGGAAATTCAGGCAGCTCTATCTTCCCATTGTTGTCTCTCCCTGTTCCCAGCTCCTCCGGCAAGCCATGAACCCCCCAAAAGGTCTTCACAGCGCTAATGGGGTCAGTCTGTGAGCCACTCACCCCCTCCCCTCCTATTGCACAAACCCATCCGACCTCTTTGCATCTCTGGCCACGAGTCAGCTTTCTCAGGCCATTAAAAATGCGCTTTCCTCAGCTTCCTCCAGTTTTTCTTTGTTCCCTTGGAGCCGCAGGCACAGGAGGGGGATGCAGGACTTGACCTTTGGTGGGATGTGGAGCTCTTGTGCTGGTGCATCCCTCAGCCTCTGGGTTGCCCTCATTCATAAAGCGTGTTCCACACAATTATGCATTAATTCATGCCATTAATGGGAGTGAAGCCTCTTCTCTGGGCTCCAAGCCCAGCTCCCGTCCTTGGGCAGGAGGATGTGTCAGCCTTTGCTTTGACTTTGTGGTGTCCCAACATCAGGAGGGACCTTTGGTGGGCTTTACACCAAGGGTGGGGCGATTATGGGGTGTCCTCACTTGCTGTTTTATGGCATTTTCCTCAGGGAGATGCAGGGTGGGGATGAGGAAGGAGAACGAGACCTTCCAAGTCAGTAATTGAAGCTCGGAGGGAAGTCTTGTGGTCCAGATACATGGAGAAAGCACTGCGAGGACAGGAACTAATATAAAACTAATTAAAAACAAGTTTTGGGTGTTTTGCGGAGGGGAAAACATAGATGGGGGAGGGTCTGGGGTGTTTACTGGATGTTCAAGAAGGAGCATTTGGAGTCAGGAAAGAAACCCTGGTTTTAAAGGGAGTGAGGGAGAATATCTGAAGATGAAATGAGTTTTGGGGGCTGGCAAGGAGGGATTGGCTCTCCCTGCCTCAGCAGAGCCTCGGGGTGGTGTTTCCACAAAGAAATAAAGGTATTTTCCCCTCAAAACCTGCTTGGCTCCCCTTGCCTGGCTCTGTGCTGGGCAGAGCTGGGCAGTCAGTGCCCGGAAGGATGGGACACAGTGTGGGCAGTGGTCACTGAGCAAACCATGCCCTGGAGATGGGACAGAGGGCCAGGACTGCTCCCCTTCTCATTTAGGGACCCCGTCTTTGCTTTCAGCAGAGAGAAAGCACTGAAGAGAGTGGCTTGGATCACGCCAGGGTCCTGCTGACTTTCAAAAGAACTCAGTTATTGATTTCTGGGACTGTGCTTCTCCCTGGAGGACTGGAAAAAGCCCAAGGCGGTTGCCTAGGATGCCTGTAAACTGTGACTCTGAGAACAGCCTTGTTTAACGAGGACCTTTCCTAACAGAATTTGAGGCCAAGGTCATTCCCCCAGGCTGCTCTCCAGCAAGCAGGCTGTGAGGGGCTGGAGAATCTGCCAGCCAAGGCTAGTCTCCCTGGAAGCAGATCCCAAAAAAAAAAGGTAGAAATCAGGAAAACTATGTTTTCTCCCCAAAGCCTTTCTGTGGCAAAGAGCCAGAGATTTCCACCTTGCTGAAGTGGCTGATCTGGAGAGCCCGGGGTGAAGCCTACGCTAGGAAGAGCTGGAAGATGTTCTTTTGCCACTCAGAGGCGTGGGGGAGAGGTGCTAAAATGACCCCAGAAATCAGTTCTCTGTGCAGGGGCGTCCGTAGGAAACCTGGCTGCAGCCATCTGGCACAAGTGAGGACCGTGAGGATGTGTCAGGCACAGGGAGCTGAGGTGGCCAAAACTCCATTTCCCACCTCAAATGGGTGGAAACACTTGTCCTAGACTCACAGAATCATTAAGGTTGGAAGAGACCTCCCAGATCAAGTCCAGCCTTTGACTGAATACCACCACTCCCACTAAAACACGTCCCCACATCTCGTTTTCTGAACACTTCCCGGGACGGCGACTCCACCACTTCCTGTGGAGCCTGTTCCAATGATTAACCACTCCTTCAGTGAGGAGATTCTCCCTAATATCCAAAAAAACCCTCAATTCATGGATGAAAACAGGCAGTGTTGTCTCCAGCAAGGATCTCCCCCACAGGTGACGAGCCTATTCCATGTCTGCCTGCTCCGTGTAGGTGCCTCAGATATTCTGGGACACCTGCAGAGCTCCTAAACACCACCTGGAGAACTGAACCGAGCTCAGACCAACACAGCCGAGGAGCTGGGATTGCTGCTCACCTGGCTTTGGTGTGGACACCAAGGTGTGGTCAGCAGTACGTCCTTGAGGAGCGGCAGCCCCAGGAATGGGCAGTCTGCACCCATCCCTGCCCCCAGGAATGTCCAGCACTGCAGCCTGAAGATCAGGGAATCATGGAGTAGAGTCACAGTTAGAAGGGAGCTTAAAGACCATCCAGCTCTAATCTGGAACTTTCCACCTTCCACTAGACCAGGTTGTTCCAGCCTGGCCTTGGACACTTCCAGGGATGAGGCAGCCACAGCTTCTCTGGGCAACCTGTGCCAGGGCCTCCCCACCCTCAAAGGGAACAATTCCTTCTCAGTAGAACAGCCCTCAGTGCCCAGGTCTTTGCTACCTTTAACAACAATCAGCCTCCCACCGATTCCAGTGTGATCCCACTGATTCCAGCGTGATCCCAAGGATGGCCCCGCAGCCTCTATGGCTGCACAACACACAAATAAAAGGTCCCCGCTCTTTCCCCGCTAAACATGAACCCACAGAGGTGTAAAAGCTGCCAAACCCGAGCTGTGCCTGCGGCTTGGCATGATGGATGGCAGGGCTCAGCTGGGAGCTGTTTGATTTGGGTGAAAGACACTGTGTGGGAAGCAGCCCTGCCTGAGCTCCAAGGTGTGTAGGAGCCAGCTCGGTTTCATCTCAGCTGATTCTAGCAGCAGAGTGTTGCTTTGGAGAAAAACGAAATGCCGGGAGCTGTGGAGGGGGATGGAGGTCAGGACAAACCTCTCCATTCACTTTTGCAGGGATGAGAGCAGCAGCAGAGCTTTCAATGGGAATTTCTCCATGAAAGGACTGTGACAGATCTGGTGGGGTGCTGAAAGAGGAGATAATCTGGAGTGTGCCTGCCTTGGCCAGCTCTCCAGGCTGGTACCCTTGGATTCTCACTTGGAGGAAGCCCTGAGTGTTCTTCCTAGCAAAGCCAGCAGTGGCCCTTCAGCATAAAACCACAGATTGGTTTGGGTTGGAAAGGTCCTTTAAAGCTCATCCAGTCCCACCCCTACCATGGGCAGGGACATCTTCCACTATCCCAGGGTGCTCCAAGCCCTGCCCAACCTGGCCTTGGACACTTCCAGGGATCCAGGGGCAGCCACAGCTTCTCTGGGCAACCTGTGCCAGGGTCTCACCACCCTCATGGGATGAATTCCTTCCCAGTATCCCATCTAACCCTGCCCTCTGTCAGTGGGAAGCCATTCCCCTTGTCCTGTCATTCCAGGCCCTTGTCCAAAGCCCCTCTCCAGCATCAGTTCTTCAGATTCCTTTGGACTCGTAAATAGAGTATTTGATACAGAACCCCATACTTTGCATGATACCCCAAACATCTCAATTTCTTCTCCTTCTCCTCAAAATCCAACCAAAGCCTGAAACCATTGTCATTCCCAAGAACTGCTCACAGACCTCCTGCATCTCCCCATTACTTGGAGAGACCTCCTTGGTCTTGAGCATGTTCAGCCTGCCATGATGAGACAGCCCTTGGCATTGGTACTTCTGAGCACCCCCAAACCATCTGCTCTCCTTTCTTCCCTCTTCTGGGTCCCTGTGAGGAGGAGGAGGCTCCAGCTGAGAGAAAGGGACAGGCCGCCCACTTGTGCTGAGTAACCATTGCCAAATTGGATGCCAGCACATACACACACACACACACAAAAATATTTCCACTGAGGTTGCTATGAACAATGGTCCCTTGATGATTTGCTATCTCAAACACACATGCCTTTGGCAGCCCTCCACGGGGAACGGGCAGTCCGAGCACTGACCCTCCCGCTCCTGGGCCGGCTCGTGGGCACCTCCACATCCACAACTGCCTGCCGAGGGGGCGTTCCATCGGCGAGGAACGGGACGTGATCCCTGCCCTGGGAGTTTGCAAGGTGAAGGCTGGCGCGTGGGCAAGGGCAGAGCTGCGTCCTCATCGGTGCTGGTGAGAAACCTCCTCTGCCTCATCACCGCGGGGCCTTCGCTGCCCTCTTGGAAAGCCTGGCCATCTCCCTGGACACAGCCCCAGCCCCACTTTGTTACCGTCTTCCCAGATTTCCTTCGAACATTGCCATGGTGTCTACAAACCCGTGGGAAGAAGTCTGGGAATGGCCAGCCGGGGCTGGTCAGCCCTTTTTTCCAAGGGCGTGACAGAGTAGCGACACCCTGAGCCACCCTGAGCAGCACCAGGGTCACACCCCGATGTCCTGCCTGAAAGATGAACTCCAGGGATGGAGGAAGCACTGGGACGATGTCTGAACCCAGGAAATGTGGTGAGTTGAGCAAAGTCCTGCTTGCACAAGGTGAGAACGTGCTCATGGTTCAAACAGTGGAGGAATCAGTGCTGGCCACTTCCTAAAGCAAAGGGAAGAAGGACTGAGGTTCTCAGAAGCAAAACATTTGATCTGAACATTATTGGTGATACTCAAAGGTCTTTGCCCAGCCCTTGACTGTCTTCCCTGCTGGCTCCTGCATGCCTGGAGAGAGCCTTCCAGAGACCCCATCCGTGCGTGGCGATCCCGGCTTTTGCACCGTCTACAAATAGTTGGTGCGTGCTGAAAAGAGCAGATCTGAAGCCACAGTTGGCAAATTGCACCAACAAGCATATTCCCAGTGAGGCATTGTTCCAGTTTGTATATGTCTGAAAAGAACTGTTCAGGCATATGTTAAAGTTGGCACCTTCTCCCGGGGACTCGCTGCAAGCTGACGGCTGGAGCATGATAACCACAGCGAGGCACACAAAACACTCGGCAAATAAGGGAAAACAGAGTCCACTCGGGATGTTAGCGGGGCTGGGATGAGGATGAGGAGCAGGGGCAGAGCGCTGTCCCCTTTAGAGAGAGCTCACCCCAGCCTGCCACAGGGAATCTGCATCTGCGAGCACTCGGAGAGGGGTTGGTGTAGAGGAGGAGAGTGAGGATCCTGCAGTGCCAGTGCCAGTTCTGGGATAATCCTTATCAAAAGAGTCAGTGATTGGAATGGGAGAGTGAATGGGGGGTGTCCTACAGGCTCTGGGCTTCAACCCACCCGAGGAGGCAGCACCTTGCAGTGGGGATGGACTCACAGCACGCTGAGGGTTCTCAGCCACCACAGATGTCTGGACCTGGCAAAAACCTCTCCTTTGGAGATGCTGGAGAATGCAAGGGGGAAATATTGCCCTGGTTTTGCTCTTCCTTGGGTGTCCATGAACAGCTGCAGCTGGGGAGAGGATGCTGGGCTGGCCTGGTGGAGGTGTAACACCATCAGAGCTTCCTCTTCTTGCCAGGGCTGGGTTAACTTTTGGCCTCGGTGATCTTAGGGGTCTTTTCCCACCTTAATGATTCCGTGATTCTGATTCTCCGCTACAAAACTGGACCTGCCCCAGCCTAGGCATGACCCATGGTTGGGTAGGGGGACATGTGCAGGCTCCCTGTTCATCCCCTCAGAGTGTCCAGGAGCATTCCATTGCCCTTTGGAGAGGGCAGCTGGAGCTCATCTCCCATCAGGTGCAGCTTAATTGGTGCTAAATCCTGGAGGCGTGGCAAGGTGATGAGCGGAGTAGGGTTCACCTGAAGCTGGAGCAGCACAAGAAGCTCCATGAGCTTCCTGGAGGACACCCCTTACCCTTGCATGACCCCTGAAGGAGGCTTCACTGCCAGGCTCAGAGCAGACCAGGCTGCCCAGGAACACTTTCTGCCTTGCACGGACAGGGATATTCCTGCTGGGTCCTGGGCACATCCTCATTCCTGGTGGGACAGTCCCAGAAAACACGTCTGACTTGACCTTCTCCACCCCCTGTTGACAGCCCTGCTCTCTCCTTGCCAGATTTCATGGCAAAGGATGCCCCAGCTGTCCATGCAGGACCTGAACTGCGCCACTGCTTTCGGTGCTGGTGGGAAGCAGCAGAACCCCACCCGCAGCAGAGGTGGCTTTACCCAGCTGCTCTAATCCCGGTCCTCAAAGGTGACGGGCTGTAAGTAAATCAGGAAGCCTCAGCTGCCCTTTCCATCCAAGCAGGATCACACACAGCCCCTGGAGCGCTGTCAGCAACAACCTGTGCAGGGAGATACTCACAGCCTGCACTTCTGGGGGAGCAGCCGAGGGCCTGTCCGGCACTGTTAGCAGGAATAATTAATCACCCACCCTGCCATTTCACTGGAAAGCTTCAGAGTTAAGTGCCAGCAATTCCTGCCTCTTCCCTCCCTCCTGGGACTCCCGACAGATGAGCAGGAGGGGTGTGACCTCCATATATCCATGGAAAGGCCAAGGCGAGCAGCACAGCCTGATGTTGTGTGCTGCAGGACCTAAATTTGCTGCAGCCAACCCAGTGCTGGGGTGAAGCTGGGAGCAGGGACAGGTGCCACCAGCCTCTCTCTCCGTGGACAGCATCAGGAGCTTTCTCTTTCCCTTCCCCTTTTCCTTTTCCTTTCCCTTTTCCCTCTCGCACCTCTCATTTCTCCTTGGAGAAGACAACTCCATGCAATGTCACAGTCGGGAGCTGCCCTGCCTTCAGTAGGAGTCCTTGGCCATTTGGATGCCCCCTTTTCAGCTCATCTGTGCAAGAGGGAGTTTTGGGGAGTTTTCCCACCCCCCTGCAAGCTCAGGTCCTTGGATTCTCCATGGGATGGGAAAAGTTGCTTCATCCCCCTCATTGACTTTACGTCCCCATCCCACCCCCACAGGAGACCCCCAGGGGTTCAGGCTGTGCCCCCTCCCCCCCAAAGGGCTCTGCTCCTGGAAATGGGGGGAAATAGGGACCAAGATGGGATTTTCATCATGGATACAGGCAGACAGACCTGGCTCCCACCCCCCAGCCTCGTCTGTCACCCAGGGTCTGCCCGGGCCCCTCAAACCCCAGCCGTGCCCCCAAGACACCCCCTGCCCCACTGCCTGGCCCAGTATCGGGGCTCAGCTTTATTTGGGGTCTCCTTTCTGGGGGGCAGGGGGGCGATGAGACACGACGAGGCTGCGGGGGACAGAGCCAGGGCACCACCAGACCCCAAACACCCCGTGTCCCGGGGCCCTGTGGGGGAAGGTGACAAGGTGAGGGGGGTCCATGCAGCATCCCAGCATCCCCAGCCAGGTCCACGGGGACAGAGCCCTGTCCTGGGGGGGCGGCGAGGGAAGAGTTAAAGGGAAGGCGAGCAGATCCTCCTCCATCCTCCCGGTCCTCGCTGTTAGGCTGCTGCTGTGACAGGGGGTGGGGTCGGGGCTGGCCGCCGTTTGCCGCAAGAAGGGGGGGGAAACGTGGCTGCGAATGTGT
>VZRQ01002785.1:1554850-1581798 GCA_013397975.1 Machaerirhynchus nigripectus | reverse complement strand
GGAGGGGAGGTTTTTGGGGAGGGGGTGGGGTGGAGGATGGGCTGCCAGCGCCGATTTCGGGTGTGATGGAGGGGAGGGAGCCGTGTTTGTGCCTAAAGTCGCAGCTGCCTGGATTTGGCCCCGCGGGGCCATTGGGATGTGACAGCACCCAAAAATAGAGTGCGAGGCGGGGAGGAGCGGCGCGGGGGCAGACCTGTGTGCCAGTGCCAGGGCCAGGTTATTCCCCTTCGTCACCTTTTCCTCATCTTCTCCTATTTATTTCTTTATTTCTTTGGCAGTGATGTCAGGGAGGGGAGCGGTGGCTGAGGGCTGGGGGTTGGATTCACGGCGAGGAGGTTGCTGGCGGCCGAGTGATTAACGTGCAGTTGCTGGGAATTATGTCATCTGCCTCGGTGCTGGGTGGCCCTCGCCCAGCAGCGGCGGTGGGGAGGGAGGGAGGACGAGGGGGGACGTCATGACATGGGGCTCCCCGCCTGGGGCTTCACCCCAGGAGGCGCCGATGCCTCCCCGGCTTTGCGAGGACTTGGGCACCGAGCGTTCCTCCCCACCCCGACACGGGGATCCCCACTTGGGACATCCCCCCAGGGGGCACCGGTGCCTCCCTGGCTTTGCAAGGATCGAGCGCTTCCCCGCGCCCATCGCGGCCCCCAAGGCGCGGGTGCACGCCCACCCCAGTGCCCGCTGTTCCTGGGGGTCCCCGCTCCACGGGCTGCGTCCCCAGCAGCGGAGGAGCGGGTTGTTGCTCCTCCCGACGGCTCATGCTGCTCGCTGGCCCGGCAGCCGGGCTTGGAGCGGGCGGAGCGGGAGCTGCGATGAAGGGAGGGTGAAGGTGGGCATCCCCTCTGCCAGCTCCCCGGGAGGGAGCGGGGCTGGAGCTGCTGCACTGCAGCACGGAGCCCATCCGGGGCTGTGGGTGTGCCCGGGGGGAGCAGGGACCCCCTCTGCCGCCCCGACCTCTCCTCGGAGTCGTGGCGAGAGCCTGGGGACCTGTGGCTGCCAGCGGCCCCCCAGGCCAGATGATCTCTGCTCCAGAGGAGGGTGTTGGGCTGCTGGAAGCTCCACACTCTCCTGGGCATCCCCCTGGGCATTCTCTGAGTCCCCCCTGAGCATCCCCCCCTGAGCATCCCCCCCTGAGCATCCCCCTGAGCATCCCCTTGAACATCCCCAAGCGCTTCTCGAGCATCCCCCCGAACATTCCCTGAGCACCCCCTGAGCATCCCAACCCTCTTCCCCACGTGGGGAGCTGGGGAAGGAGGACAAGGCCTGCCAGCGAGCCAGGCACGGACCGTGCCGCACATCAACAACCTCTTCCCTCTGCTCCACGCCCCGCGAACCTCCGTGCGGCTCCGTGAACCCCCGTGCGGCTCCGTGAACCCCCGTGCAGCTCCGTGCACCGCGGACAGGGAGAGGAGCAGGCAGATGCCAGCAGGAAGGCTGCAGGGAGATGTGCAGTGCAGGTAGGAAGGGCGGGCACAGCTGTAGCGGGGCATTTTCTGGCATTTTCTACCCCACAGCACAGTCCACGGTGGGGAGGGGGGATGCCAACAGCATCCTGAGTTCCAGCTGGGAGCCAGCGGGTGCAGTCCCAGCTGGGGGATGCCGCTTGCCCCGTGGGATAACCTTTGGCAACTCCCTCAGCTCTCGGCGCTCCGCTTCCAACACCCTCCAGCACATCCTTCATCCTCAAACCCGCTCCGGCGGCGGATTGTGCCAGCGCTGAGCCCTCCCGGGAGGAGCTGGCATTACCAGGGAGCGCAGGGCACCCCCAGTTCGGGGCAGGCGGGGCTGGGGGGCTGCTCCATCCCGCGCCGCTCGCTCGGCCGTGCCCTCTCCGGGCGGGCTCCGTGCGCCGGGGGTTTGTTTATGTGTGGCCCTGGTTGGAGCGGCGATCTGCCGTGGCTAAATATAGCAGCGATGCTGTCATCCGAGTTCAGCCTGGCTGGGGAATTTATTTTCTGCAAAGGCTGGAAGGCGAACTGGCTGAAAACGCGTGGAAATGCCGGAGCGGTGCGATTCCCTGTCTGCCGTGTCTGGGCTCACGCGAGGGGAGCGGGCACCTTGTCCCGAGTGTCGGCCTTGTGATGGCAGCGGGGAAGAGGTGGGATGTGTGGAGGGGCTGAAATTGTCCCTTTTGGCTCCCCGGGGCAGGGGTGGGCATTTAAAAAGCGGCGCAGTGCCTGTGTGGCTCCATGGCTCCATCCAGGGAAGAGATTCCCTCCTCCTCAAACTCTTCCTTGCTGGGTCACCGGGCCGGTGTCCCAAGGGACCAACCCCCAGCCCCCTCAGATCTAAAAGGAGCAGGGAGAGGAGCATCTGAGTGTCCAACATCTGGCTGTAGATGCCTGGGAGAGAGCAGCAGCTTGTTCTGCAAGAGGTGGGACTGGGAGAGCCCCCCTTCTCCGGGGGCTGCAGCATCAGACCTGGCATCCCCTGCTGCTTCCATCACGGGGGCATCACTGTGATAAGGGCACCTTTGGTCACGCATCCCGAGGAAAAATGGGAAAAGAGGAAGAAAGTCAGGTCCCCTGACTTGCCAAACAAACCAGGCAGATGGGGAGGGTGTTTTCCACACGCACTGTGAAAACCACGTTGCATCAGCAGTCGGAGGCACTCGCTGCGTGATAGCTCCATGTGGATGGAGCAGGAATGTGGATAAACTGGCTGCAAAAAAGTTTCTGCGGGGAGTTATATCTCGACAGGGAAGGTTAAGAGCTAAGAGGGTGTTGCTGGAGCTGTTGAAGGGCTTAAAATCTGCTTTCTCCTGAAGAGGAGCTGTGC
Source organism: Machaerirhynchus nigripectus (assembly GCA_013397975.1). Lineage (NCBI taxonomy): Eukaryota > Metazoa > Chordata > Aves > Passeriformes > Dicruridae > Machaerirhynchus > Machaerirhynchus nigripectus. The sequence goes on along the minus strand of VZRQ01002785.1, from coordinate 1,579,020 downwards.
CATGCCCGGGGCTGTCAGAGAAATCCAGCAAACGAAGGGTGGAACAGGGAGATTTCTTGTTTCCCTTCACAGAGGATCTTTCCCATTAGTCATTCCCGTCACAGGAGCTGGCAAACACGGTTATTATTTGAGGGATCTGAAAGTGAAATGGAGGCACGAGGCCAGGAGCCCAGACATCCCTGCCCTCGGGACTGGGGAGCAGGCAGGGACCCCCACAACCCCTCTGGCCCCCCCACATCTCTGCTCCGTGGGTAAAGCCTCCATCCTGCGTTCGTCCTCCGGTTGTGGGAGCCCTTTCCATGGAACTTGGTCCAGGGAGTGACATCTCTGGTCCCCTCCATCCCAAACCACTCCAGGATCCCACGATTCCTGCAGGACACGGTGCCACCAGGAGCCATAGGTAGGATGGGATGCTCCATCCTGGAGGTGATGGTGGACCGGGCACTTTGAGATCCTGCAGTAATCCTGGTGGTTCCCCAAAGGACCTGAAACTCAGCTCCTCCATCACCCCACGGCCCCAGGCACAACTTTGGGGGAAAGGAGCAGGCTGAGCCCCACTGTGGGGGGCAAGGAGGTCCATGGAGCTCCCGGAACAGCAAGGAAAGCAAACAGAACTGCTAAGGCAGCTGTCAGGAAATGGGGATGGCTCATGCCTTGTGATCCAGGTTTGGCTGGAGCCAAGAGCTCTCCTGGCAGGGAAAGTGCCCTTGAGCCGAGGAGGAGCTGCAGGAATTCCTGCGAGGCTGGGAATCAAGCTCCCAGGGATTTGGGCTGAGTTTCCATCCCACAAAACCGGTGGGGTTTGCTGTAAAGATGTGGGTCCTCTTGGCTTTATCTGGTTCCTGAGTCAGAAGGATGAGTTTTGTCTGAGCCCAGCGTGAGCCTCTCTTTCCTTTAGGGCCAAATCCTGATCAAGGGCCAGCGAGATGCTCCGGAGCCAGCAGGATGCTCCAGGTTTAGCCAGGTGTAATCCCAGAATCCCAGAGCTGTTCAGGTTGGAAAACACCTCTGGGATCACTGAGTACCAACCTTTGACCAAACACCACCACCCACCACCCCAACCAAACCAGAGCACTGAGTGCCACGGGCAGTCATTCCATGGGTAATTCCAGGGACTGTGACTCCACCACCTCCCTGGACAGCCCTTTCCAATGCTTGACCACCCCTTCCATGAAGAAATTCTTCCTGATGTCCAACTTGAACCTCCCCTGGCACAGCCTGAGGCCATTCCCTCTCCTCCTGTCCCTGTTCCCTGGGAGCAGAGCCTGACCCCCTCAGCTGCCGTCTCCAGTCAGGGAGTTGTGCAGAGCCACAAGGTCCCTCCTGAGCCTCCTTTTCTCCAGGCTGAGCCCCTTTCCCAGCTCCCTCAGCCACTCCTCGTGCTCCAGACCCTTCCTTAGCTCCGTTCCCTTCCCTGGACACGCTCCAGCCCCTCAGTGTTCTGTCCCTGATGACTCCAAAGCTGCCCCCAGGACCGGAGGTGCCCCAGCAGTGCCAACACAGGAGACAGGCACTGCCCTGCTCCTGCTGCCACACCATTCCTGACAAAATCCAGGTGCCACTGGCCTCTTGCCCACCTGGGCACACCTGGCCTCGTGTCCAGCCACTGCTGACCAGCACCTCCAGGTCCTTTTCCCCCAATGGGCGATGGAGCCCGTTCCCTTTGCCGGGAGCCCGGGAAAAAGGCAATCAGATCATTAACACATGCTGCTCTTCACACAACCAGCCTCACAAATATTTATCAGCTGGAGAAACACACGGGCTCGGAAGTTGCCAAGTAACATAACAAGAGGCGCTTTTAAATAAATATCTGCGCGTCTGCGGGTGACGAATTAACCAAATCCCTTGGTATGTGGCCCAAAGATATGTTTTCCTCTGGAAGCCCAGCACCAGTAATAAAAATAACGATCCAAGCCAGGAATGAAAACCTGGGATAAGCAGTGACTGACTGGCTGTCCAGCACTGGAGGAAATTGGTTCCCTGCTGGGAAAGGTTTGTGGAGTGATGCCCAACAGATCCGTGCCTGCCAGGAACAAGTCGGGAGCAGGATGGGATGAGGGGGGGTAATTTGGAGGGGAGGTGAGAATGAGCCCAGTGCACCAGGCTGGGTCTCGTCCTGCAGCCACGACCCTCCCCTAAACACCCGCAGGGCTGATCTTCTCTGTAGGGCCAGGATTTCAAGGTACCTTGTTGTTGTAGACCCTGGTTCTTCGTGTTCTCGTCCCTCCAGCCCTGAGAAGGGGCCCTTGGACCTCTTCCTCTCCTACCCAGGTGGATATGTCCCATAAATCCAGCAGGAATATTGCACTCCCCACATAGCCAGGGTTTCCCTGTTGCTAAATCCTATTAAAGCCTCGCCGTGAGGTCAGTTTGGAAGTTTTGAGGGCTGTTAGGGGGGTCAGTGCTGCCACAGGAGACCAGGTGGGTTTGCAGATGAATGGAGATCTCTCACCCAGTTCCTTCTTCCATGCGGAAACTCCGGCTTGTGGGGTTGGGATTTCATAGGATCATGGAATGTCTGGATTGGGAGAGACCTTCAAATCCTCTCGTTCCACCCCCCTGCCATGGGCAGGGACACCTTCCACTATCCCAGGGTGCTCCAAGCCCTGTCCAACCTGGCCTTGGACACTTCCAGGGATCCAGGGGCAGCCACAGCTTCTCTGGGCATCCTGTGCCAGGGCCTCCCCACCCTCACAGGGAAGAATTTTTTCCTAATATCCCAGTTAAGTTCCTCTCCAGCTCTCTTGGAGCCCCTTTAGGCACTGGAAGGCCTCCAGCTCTCCCAGGCTGTCATCTTGTTTGGTGGAGATGTTCCCACCATCTCCCCACCATCACCAGAGGGCTTGGCCTGAGGGTTTTGCAAGCGGGTTATCATTTTGGGGCCATTTGGGGTGATTTTGGGGCCTTTTGGGGCCGTTCGGGGTCATTTGGGGGCCATTTGCGGTCATTTTGGGGCCATTTGGGAGTTCTTGCCTGAACCAAAACATGAGGACACACAACCTAGACATGGAGCTGGTTGGCAGAGTCGACTGGGAGAGTGGTTTTGGGGGGCTGGACACTGCCCAGTCCCGGCAGGCCCAGGTGAGGGGGTCAGAGGACACCGCCTGGCCGAGGTGATGGTGGCTGCAGATGCCCCATCCCTGGAAAGGCTGGAATGTGGGAGCCCCTCCCCGCGCTCCCAGCCACGGCAGTGCCCCCAGGCACGAGCTGGAGATGATGCACAGGGGGGAGGTCGGAGCTTTTATTAGCCCAGCTGCCGGAGCTGGAAAAAACAGCCCAGCTTTCGGGCACAGGAGCTCCTCTCCTTGTCCCCGCTTTCTAATTATATCAGCTGATCTAGCACAGGCTCCTTCCGCTCCCCATGGGCCGCTGCCTTCATTACAGCCCCGGCTCTGCCCTTGGCAAGCACTTGGAGGAGCAGCCAAGCCATCCCACTGGAGATGTCGGGATGGCAGAGCCGGCTGTGTCACCTCAGATGTCTCCCCGCAGCATGCTCTCTGCCTCCGGCACCGCCAGGAAGGGCAAGGGGATGGGGGACAGGGGACAGGGATGTGTGGGTGTTTGTTTTGGCCAGGCTGTGCCCCTCGAGGTGTCTCAGAGACCCCAGGGCGGAAAGGAGAGACTGAAAACATCCCCCGAAATCATCAGGGATGCTGGGGTGAGACGGGCAGAGCTGCGTCCCCACGGGCCCCTGCACCCCGTGGCTCTCCTGCCCAGGGGAGGGGGTCCCTGGTGGTCCCTGCCCAGGGGAGGGGGGCTCTGCAAAGACCAGGACCTGCTCTTGGCTCAAATCTCTCCCTCCTCCAACAAACACATCTCTCAAAATCCCTCTGCTAGGAAAATCCACGTCTCCCCCCAGTACAGCTCAGCGAGGACACCAACACCCGTCTCAAGCAGCGGGCTGAGCACAGCCCATAAAGCTCGTGCCAGGCTCAGGGAGACCCCGATGTTCTCCCAGCTCCTCCAGTAATGTGAACAATAAATCACTGCTGCCGAGCTGGTGCCCGGCCAGCCACTGCGCAGCAGGAGCCTGCGCTGCTCCTTCCTCCTGCCTGTCCCACTCTTCCTCCCTCCCGGTGCTTTTCCAAGCCCCAGGGCTTGATCTCTTTGGGGATCAGGGTGTCCCCAACACGCAGGAGTGGTTTTAGTGCTGTGGAGTCCCAAGTGGAAAGTTTTTAATCTGTTTTGTTCCCTGCTGCTGGCACTCGGTGCTGTCCTTGGCACGTTCCCGGACCTCAGCTTCCCTCTGCCGGGCTGCACTGCAGCCTCCCAAGGGATTGTTTGGAATGGGAGCTAATCTGGGGACTAGGATGAGGTATTTCAAAACCTGATCTTGTGGTTGCAGTGGTGAATGTGTCACCTGCACGTGTCTGGGGTGGGTAATCCCCCGGTCTGCTTTCCAGCAGAGCTCAAACTCATCTCCTACAGCTCAGGAGGGCTTTGGGACCAGCCAAACCAACCCAGGGCCTGTTGACATTCCTCCGTGCCAGCCAAGAGCTTTGCCTTCCCCTCCACCCTCTCAGGGGCCCAAATTAGCTTTTAATAATAATATTTCATTTAAAAAAAAAAAATCTCCGGGCAAACAATCCGGCCTTGGCGCCCGCCGGGACAGCAAACACTCCCCGAGGGGCACCAGGTGTGGTGCATTCCTGATAGCTGGGAAAGAAAGGAGGCATTATTTCCCTCTGCCTGCGATGCTCTGGGTGGGCAGGAGCAGCCAGCCGGGCTCCAGGCAGGGCTGGGTTGTGCCCAGCACCCAGGGAGGTGGCTACGTGGCTTTGGGAAGAGGCCCCTCGGCCAAGCCCCGCGCTCCAGAGCTGATTAATGGTGGCATTTCTTTGTTCCATACGTCTCCTCCTGGCGGAGGTGCGGGGATTTCAGGCGATAAAAGGGATCTGGTTTTTTTATAAACGAGTCCTGCAAGTCACCCGAGCGATCCCTGGGCAGCCACCCCGTGCCATGAATGCCCGCGTTCCTGGCACAGCTATCCCAGCGTTGTGGATGCATCCACCGCTCAGAGGTTGCTCCTCAAAACTGGAAAACCTGATTTTTCCTTCTCTAATGAAGTTTCCCGTCAATCTGTTGACGTCTTTCCCTCTCATCCTTAGAAGGGAAGTTGAGGCCAGGTAGGACGAGGTGTTACAGCCCTAACCCCGGCTCTGACCGGGACAGAAACCAGGCAAAACCCTTTCCTTCAGCTCTCCACCCTCGCCTCTGGGAGTGCAAAGCAACTTCGCGCCCCTCCAGGGTTTAACAGGCAGGCGGAGATTTGGGCAGCCGGATAACGTTTCTGTGGGCCAGCTGCTGCGGTAAAACCGGGGCATCTGTCAGCTCCTGAGCCGGGCAGCCGAGCTCCTGCCCGAATTGCAGCGCGGGGTTAGGGCGGCATCGCTGCGCTCCGAGGGACGGCGCGGGGGAGGCGACACCCGCACCCTCGGGCACATCCCAGCGGGAGCCGCGTCTCCCTTCCCCGCCCCACCGCGGGGAGAAGAATCCCTTCATTTCCTTCGGCCGCTTATCCTCTAAGGATCTTGATCCCGGGGGCGAGCGACAAAAACACCCTTTAAATCCACCACAGCGGGCTTAGGGGAGGATTAGCAGATGTCTCCGCAGGCTTTACACCAGGCTGCACACACTTCCCGGTGTCCCACCCTCGTGGCCCCATCCAGCTTCAGGCTTGCGTTTCCCGAAGGGGAAGCGATGGAGCCAGCCCGGCTCTGACTCCCGTCGGGAGATCGCTGCATCCCAGGCAAACCCAGGCTGGCAGCTCGCTTCCAAAAGCGGCCGTCGGTTTTCGCTGGAGAGCTGGTTCTGATGGGTCTCCTGTGGCCGGGAGCGGAAAGCTCTTCCCAGGCTGTTTCAACCTGGAATTTTCCGGGAGGGAAATTTTCCCTGCTCCCCCACCTTTGGGGGACGCCCTACAGAGGAGCCCGGATAATTCCCCGATGAAGAGCTGACTTCTCCCTCTCATCCCAGCCTGGCTGGTGGGAATCAGCCCTCTCCATCATCCCTTTTGTGTTTACAAGCAATTACTTGGATCGCTTTCCATTCTCGACACTCCCTCCCTAATTTGTCTCGGCCTTGGGGTTTTCCCTCCTACCCCCCACATCCCTTTTACCTCTCCTCAATTCCCACCCCCGAAGGCTTTTAGACCGCCGCGACTCTCAGGGCGGCTTTCCTGCAGCACATACAAGCTTGCATTAATAGCTGTTGACACCGTAACTTCATTTGAATCGATCTTGTTTGCTAATTAGCTGATTGCAGTAATTGGCATGAATTACCTTGGGGGATTCTGCCTCCCTGGGGGTGGCCAGTGGCCGGCGTGTCCCTCGTGCCAGGTGGGGAATGGCAGCAGTGAGGTGGTTCCTGCTCCAGGGACACCTCTCGCAGGTATCCCGGTGACCCGTGGAGGTGCAGAGGAGCAGAGGAGCTTCCAGAGGGGAACCACAGCCCGGTGCAGGGATTTTTAACTCCTGGAGTGCCTCGGAGCCACCAAAATGTCCAGAGTAGCTGTTACAGAGCCCAGAATGGGTTAAAGTCTCTGTTTATGGGGTGAAAGGATGTGACTCCACTCTATCTCAAAATGCAACTGGAGATGACTCAAACACTGGGTTAAAGATGAACCAAGTGGAGCAGCTTTTCTCAGAGGTCATCATCCCCTTCCGAAAATTCGCTGCCAAAAATTCAGGGAGGATGGAACAGCATTAGACCGAGCGAGGAGGGAGCAGGCAGTGTCAGGGACAGTGTCCTCTGATGGCAGCAAACCTTCTGGGGGATCCAAAGACAGCCTTGGGTGGGAGGCATCCCTGAAAAGCTCTGAGGCTCAGGGAAAATGGGGTGGGATCAGTGGGATTCTCCTCTTCCCAGTCCCTTTTGCTCTAAGCACCAGCACGGGGAGGAGGGAGCCCGGGAGGACCATCCATGTCCCTTGGGATCCAGCCAGGATCCAACACTCCCCATCATGAACTGCAATGGCAGAAAAAGAGGGACAGCAAGGGCAGGTAGCGAGTGACAGGACACAGGGAGGCTTCAAACTGCCAGAGGGCAGATTTACCTGAGATATCGGGAAGGAATCCTTCCCTGTGAGGGTGGGGAGGCCCTGGCACAGGGTGCCCAGAGAAGCTGTGGCTGCCCCTGGATCCCTGGGAAGTGTCCAAGGCCAGGTTGGATGGGGCTTGGAGCAACCAAGGTATCCCAGGGGTGAAACTGGATGATCTTTAAGGTCCCTTCCCACCCAAACCGTTCCATGGTTCTGTGATAACTCATTTTTTAACCAGAATAACCACAACATCCCCAAACCCAAGCTCCTCACACGGGCTCATTTCCATCTGTGGTGCTGCTGGGGTCACCTGATACAAACCTGCCCCCGGTGAGGCTGAAGGAGTCTGTGAAATGCTGTTTTCTATGAGCCATCTATTTATATTGACAGCTTCCCACGCTCCATCCCTCTAATCCTGCATCCCTTTCTGCCAGCCTAAGCTGCATCATTCCACCTCTTCTTCCCCCCCTCCTTTATTTTAATATTGCCCTGTAATTATCATCTTTCCACTCTTCTGGGATCCGAGAGAAATCCCAGGACTTGTCAGAGAGGATGAGCAGCAGCCCATACCTCTCCTCGTCCTGCTTCCACGCGACTCTTGGGAGCAAATTAATCCGAACCCGCTGTTTAAAAATGTTTATCCTCGGGCCACGCCATTTAGTGTCTTCCTGGGTTACTAATGGACTAGAAAGCACTTCGTTGTCCCTGTGCAATATGAGAACATCAGCCTGCTTTTTCCAAAGCCAGAGCAGAAAACCATCGAGCTCTTTTTTTCCTTTTTTTCCCCTCCGTCGTTATCAGCGATTTTCTGATCTCCAGCTGGAGGACAGGCAATGCTGCTGCCGCAGTTATGTCGCTGCTCTTCATTTTGTAAAATCAAATTAAAAGTCACTTCCTCCCTGTCGTCCGTGAACCTCCAGGAGAGACCTGATATGGCCAATTGCAAACTGAATTGTGGAGCAAATTCCGTAACTTCACTGAGCCAGAGTGCCAACAAGTTCTAGTCCTGGGAGCCAGTGTTGGTTCTGAAGTATTTTGTGCGGAAAAGAGGGAGCCCAAATGAAAACTGAGGTCTCCAAGACCCTTTGGTGGGTCAGGAGGCTGCATCATTAACCAGAGCTTTCACTCTTTATTTTAAGACGTTGTAAACACACAAGAAGCAGCTGGATCCATCTGTGGGGACCACGGGGATTTTGTGGTGACTTTTATCAGCTGCAGCAGAGGGGTGAAGACCCCTGGGAAGAGTCTGGGTCAGACCTGGCTGGGATTGAGCTGGCCGGGGGATGGATATCCCATTTTCCTGCAGCAGAGGGCTGAAGAGCCCCGGGCAGGTCCTGAAGGGTCTGGGTCAGACCTGGCTGGGATGGAGCTGCCCTGGGCACGCATTTCCCATTTCCCTGCTGCGGACGAGCTGTCCCTGAGCAGCTCTGCGAGGGACGAGCGACAGGAGTGGGGGTGGCTGGACGGGCCGAGCCAGGGGAGGAGCTGGCAGAGGACACGGGGCTCAGCGGAGAGAAGCCGCAGCAGGAGAAGCCGCCGCTTTTCCTCCCCGAAGGTCCGCAAGGTTGGACACAATGGAATTCCCTCCTCCCTCCCGTGCCCAGGGCAGCCACATCCCAGGAGGAATTCAATGCTGCCTTCGAGCCCATTCAAAACACTCCAGGGTCAAACCTTTATGAGGCAACAAAGAAAATAAACCCAAAGACAAAAAGCTATTCTGGAGGAGGGGAGGGGAAGGAAGTGGCTCCCAAAATATCAACGAGAACCTTTCCTTTAGCCCCAGCTCTGGGATGGGGGTCTCTGCCCCAGTGGGACCGAGCAGGGGGGATGTGAGCACATCCTTCTGCACCTTCCTCTTGCTGGGAGAGGGCCCCAGTGACCAAAGTGCTGGGTTTTGGGAATGTTGGGTTAGGATCATGAGGATTTGGGTGCTGCAGAGGGGACAGCTCTTGGTGGGAAGGCTCCTGAAGGGAGAAGGGGCTTGGCTGGCACCAAAGGACCATGAACCCCCTCCTCTGCCCCATTTCCTGTGGTCACCACCTCCCTGGTGGCTGTGAGGGCTCCTGGGGTCACCTTGTGGCTTTTAGAGGCTGTGCTGCTCCTGGCTGTGGTCCCAGAGGCAGCTGGACAGACTCCTGGTCCCCACACCTCCCAAATAATTTGGGTTTTGTCCCTTCATTTCTGTTCCTTAGCTGAGAGCACTGAGTGAAGCTTTTTGGGAAGGGCATTTGGAATTGTTCCCACGTGGGGTTAAAGCTCTGGCACTCGGGAAGGGGTGGGGGAGAACTGCGAGCTGCAGGAGGGAGCGGGATGCAAACCAGAGACAGCTGAAATCCAGTGGGGTGGGAACGGAGCCACACAAGGTCCCACTTCCTGCTGGGCACCTTATTCCAGAGGGGGAGGCACCTGCAGGTACAGAAAACCCCCACGGGCAGGGTTGAGCCCCAAAAAGGAAAGGCCAGGAGGAGCAGGAGAGGGTGAGGCTGCTCAGCTCACCCTCCTGTCCATGCTGACACCTCCCACCCCACCACCCCTGCGCGAGGGCAGGGCTGTCCCTCCGAGGGTGACCGAGGGTCACTCTGGACACTGAGTCCCTGTTTGGAGCAGAGCAGGGAGAGACAATTCCCCCCCAGCCCCTGCTGTGACTCAGGAGTTCGTGGCCTGGGACGGGTGAGTCAATGCGAGCGGGAAAGGCCTGGCTATTTTTAGGGCCACTGACATTCGGGGTGGGGAGGGGGGGGTTTAACCCCTCTCCCTCCTCCCCCAGAGGCATCTCAGCAGTGCCTTGCTTGGAGAAGGAAAGAAAGGCCCTTCCCAAGGCAAACAGGTGCCAGCCTCACGGGGTGAGGAGGTGAGGGAAGCAGGAGCGCGGTGACCACGGAGGGGCTGCCAAGGGCCACAGAGACAAAGCACGAAGCCGTGCACAGATAGAAATCCCAGAATTGTTTAGGTTGGAAAAGCCCTCCAGGATAATCCAGTCCAACCTTTCCCCCAGCACTGCCAAGGCCACTGCTGACCCATGGCCCCAAGTGCCACATCCACACGGCTTTTGGATCCCTCCAGGGATTGGGATTCCAGCACTGCCCTGGGCAGCCTGTTCTAATGCTTGACCACTCTTCTGGGAAGGAAACTTTCCAAAATATCCAACCTGACCCTCCCCTGGCACAGCTTGAGGCTGTTCCCTCTCCTCCTGTCCCTGTTCCCCGGCTGCCCCCTCCTGTCAGGGAGTTGTGCAGAGCCACAAGGGCCCCCCTGAGCCTCTTTTTCTCCAGGCTGAGCCCCTTCCCCAGCTCCCTCTGCTGCTCCTGCTGCTCCAGACCCTTCCCCGCTCCATTCCCTTCTCTGGACACACTCCAGCCCCTCCAGATGTTTTTCTCAAGCTCTGCCTGTCACTTCTCCAAGCACTCAGAGGTCTCTCTGCACCCTCTACCACAAATGCACATGGATCAAGGTTGAAAGCTCCTCACCAAGCCCTGCAGAGCTTTTCCAGAGTTTCCTTTCCTCCTGGGAAAGTTTTCTTTCCACCATGGCACAGCACAATGGCCTTGTCCCCTGAAGCTCCTGGGACCCCTCTACCTGCAGAAGTGACACTGTGGGCCTGGGGACAGCGCTGCCTCTGAGGAAAGCCACTCCTCGTGTCCAGGGAGACCACATTTGGGGTGGCCTGGGATGCGCCCCACTGTTGCTCCCGTCCTTACCAGGGAATTCGGGTCTTTGGCATCTCCCTGTGGGATAAGCAGACTTTTCCCAGGGATGCTCCTGCTTCCCATGGCTTGCCCAAAAAAATCAGCCCCCATCTCCCCTTCCCCACCATCCCACCTTCCTGCTGGAGGTGAGTTTCTTGTCCTACCATGCAGATTTAGCTACTTTCATGACAGCGAATCCATCCTCAGCTTGGAAAATTCCCTGGTTTCATTTAGTTTAGCAAAACATGAAGGTGTTTGGTGGTTTGTATTTTGGGGGGGGGCTTGGATTCTTTGGGGTGGTGGGTTTTTTTGGTTTTTTGTTGTTTATTTGGGGTTTTCTGTTTTAGGGGTGTTTTTTGTTTGGTTTTTTTTTTTTGGTTTTGGGGGGTTTTTGTATTGTTTTTGTTTTTTGTAGAACCATGAGCAGAAGCACCTCTGGATCACAACAATTTGAATTTTCACAGATATTTCTGCACTGTCTTGTTGCATTCCTGGGACACCATGAGGGCACTTAATGTTTTAGGGATAAACAGCAGGGAAAATCAAGAGGAACTCTTTGGGCTCGATGATCTTAGAGGTCTTTTCCAACCCTAACGATTCTACCAGCAAAGGGCAGGGATAGGTGGAAAAGGGTGGGTTTGACAGCCTGCTTTATATTCCCTCAATACACCCCCAAATCTGCCTTCTGTGCAATTTACAGCAGATCCTGATGGATTTCTGCTCCATGAACTTGCCAACTTCCCCCTCAAACACTGAACATCAACTGCACCCCACAGCAGGGAGCTCTGCAGGCCACCAACCACTGCCTGAGGAAGGGGTTCCTGCCTTTTCTCCCTGATTTCTGCCTTCACCTCCTTCCTGATGGGTTTTTTTTTTTTTTGCCAAGAGTTCCCCCTTTCCACAGTGAAAAAGGAGACAGCTCCACATCTGTGCTTCATTTGGCCGTGGCTCTGCTCCTGGAAGCGCTGCCCCAAAGCCACCGATGCTCCTGGGAATGCCTGAGCAACTCGTCAGCACGGATTCATTAAAAAAAAAAAAAAAACAAAAACAANAAAAAAAACAAAAAAGAGGAAAACGACGAGGAAAAAATGCTGGGAATACTCCTGGTGTCTGCACAGGCAGATCCCACGGCAGCCCCTGTCAGCAGCACAGGTGAGATGAGCGGCGTGGGATTGCTCCCAGCTCAGACAAATTAATCAGGATGCTGTGCCGGGGTGAGTTCTGTCCCAAATATATGAAGTGCAAGCTCGGAACATGTGCCAAGCTCCTCTGGAGCTTGTTTCACAAGTGCTTCCCATTTAACATGCACGCCTGAGGAATTCTGCTTCCCCGAGCTCAAGGTGGGGATGAGAGGAAAACAGAGGAGCGGAGAGAGCAGGTGGTGCCTCAGCCCAGGCAGCGCCTTCTCCTCTGGCAAATCCTTGCACAAAGCACCAGGAATCTCTGCCTGGATTTAGGCTGCAGATTCTGGGCTGGTTCAGGATGGATGGACAGCCCCAGCTAGGAATTGCTGCATTCCTCTGGAAACATAAAATCACGGAATGGTGGAGGCTGGAAAGAACCTCTGAAGGTCATGAAATCCAGCCATGAACCCAGCACCCCTGTGTTCACCACAAAACCATCCAGGAGCTCGCTTTCTCTCCTGCAAATCACTGACAAAGCTGCTTTCCCTTTCTCCCTGCTCCCACACCACCCTTCTCCACCTCTCTCCTTCCCACACAGAACGGTGTGCCCAGGGCTGTGTCACTGGGGTGCCATTCCCCACCTTCTCCCCGGGACAACTGGTGCTGGAGAGGGAAAATTTAAAAAGAAGAGGTTGTTTATTTTTAAGGGTTCCCCAGGAGCACTGGGATGGAAGCAGTGGCATGAGCAGGGTTAGGGCAGGAGGGCAAGGCCAGCAGCTTTGTGTCCCCAGAGGTGCAGACACACAGCACAAGCCCGCATCCTGGGGAGCCCCGTCAGTCCCTGGGGTGCTCTGCAATGGAAGTCACAAAGGCTGTACCTAAAAGAGAGCTGGAGAGGGACTCTGGGTGTGGGGGGACGGCTTCAAACTGACAGAAGACAGGGATGGACAAGATATCAGAAAGAAATCCTTCCCTGTGAGGGTGGGCAGGCCCTGGCACAGGTTGCCCAGAGAAGCTGTGTCTGCCCCTGGATCCCCGGGAATGTCCCAGGCCAGGCTGGACAGGGCTTGGAGAAGCCTGGCGTAGTGCAAGGTGTCCCTGCCCATGGCAGGGGGTGGCACTGGATGACTCCTGAGGTCCCTTCCAACCCAAACCATTCTGTGACTCAGTGATTTGGATCAGTGATGATCTCTGGGCTGACTGGGGCAATGGGGAAAGGTTTTACACCGGCCACAGGGCGTCGCAGGAAAAGCACAAGAGAGGACACCAGGGCTGGAGCCAGCTCAGCAGAGACATCACAAATTCTTTTACGTTTGCTGTCTGACTCGCTGGGTTTTCCTCTCCTGGAAAGACCATTTCTGATCACTGACAGATCCAGCAGCTCCTGAGAGTGGTCAAAAACAGGAGTAAAATCGTTCTTCTGGGCAGGTCTCACCCCGTGTCCCCAGGGCTGGTTATTCAGTCCTCACAGGGCACCTCCCAGGTTTCATTAGACCTGGCCCTAATGACAGCTCTGCTGAGCTTTGGAGTCCTCCTGGCTCCCCGTCCTCCAGCTCTCTGCATCTTCTGAGTGGAAATAACGCAAAACTGAGGAACAGGGAGGAGTTGTCACCACCCCCCTCTAGGAGGCCAGGACAGAGAGGATGTTTTCCCGCTCGAGGATGGTTTATCCAAGCTGCACACACACGCTCTCACACTCACACGCTCTCACACACACAACACAACCATGTTCTCACCCAGCCCTTGGGATTTTGGCACTCCCTCCCACTCTCCTGGTTGTGCACAGCCCCACTTTCCAGCTGAAGTCGTTGCTGGAGGAGCTTCTTTGGAGGAGATGTGGATGAATCTCCTCACTGTTTTGTTTGCAGCAGAGCTGCTGGCGCTTCCCAGGGCTCCCAGGCTGGTTATGAGCAAATGGAAAACAGAAGGAAAACAAATCCCTGCCTCATTCATCCTCCATCCATCTCTGCCCCTGCCGTGTCCCTCGTGCTGCCAGCTTGGAGAGAGGAGCCTTGTCCCGTGGCCATCTCCAGCTCCACATGAAAAGCCCTCCATCAAACCAAGAGCTTTGCGACCTCTGCTTCCATTTCAAAGCCTCTTTTTCCTTCTGCCGAGGATCTGGAGGGACGGGAGAAGTGTTCAAAGCCCGGAGTTGGTTCTGAAGTCCAAAGCTGGGCGAGCTAAAGGGGTTTGTTTCATATGACGGAGCAGAGAGCCCGGGAACCTGTGAGGGCAACACCTCCCTGCAAATCAGGTCATTTATTTAGCGAGGGAAAAAAGCCTTCCCAAGGTTCAGAGCACGAGGGCAGAAATCAAAGAGTATTTGAAGGCGGAGGGAGAGCCAAGCCCTGGCTCTGCCATCCCTGCCCTCCCGCTGGATCCCCGCGGCCCGGCAGGCACCGAGGGAGACCAGGAAAATATTTCACTCTTCACACACCACTTCAAACCCTCAGAGCCGCCCTTTCCAGGGGGACTGGGGTCAGCTGCCACGCTAAACTCCAAATATTTTCCTAGCTGGCAAAGAAAAAAACCTCCGTGTGTCTGTGCCTGGCTCTATAGCCAACGTACACGGAATGATAAAACCCCTGGCACACATCTCACAAGAACTAATTTTAGAATTTGGAAGCCAACGTGATAATATTTTCTTTAGATGTGTGGTGCAGATGTAATTACTTCTCCGGAGATGCCAGCCGCAGATGACGCAGGATGCCCTTATGTAATCACCTTTATTATGCAGCTATGGAAATTCTCCCTCCCTGGCCCATCCCCTCAACTCCTTCTTTTCGTTCCTCGCCCTAAACTCTCTGTGGCTCGTTCAGAAGGAGATGGGGTGAGGTCCTTAGGCCAGCTGAAAGCTCAAAGGCAGCTCCAGATAAATCCCATTCCTGGGTTTCCCCATCCATCATCCCTCGGTGAAGGAGCAGAAGGAGTTGATGGCTGGGAAAAGGCCCCTCTGCACCTGGTGGACTGGAAGGGGATCACGCTGGAGGCAGGTTTTCCCCCATCCCTGGCATCTCCTGTGGCTTGGACCAGGAGCCAACTGCTCCATTGTCCTGCTGTGGAGGTGCACCCCCTCCCCAAAACGGGCCGGGGGATGCCGAGGATGCAAGGGGACTGCAGAGAATGCGGGGTGAAGGCTCGGTTTGTCTCTGCAGGGTGAAGGCTTGGTGGGTCACAAACTCTTGAGTTGCTCCAAAGGTTGCTCCGGAGTGCAGGAGGGTCTCCCAGGTGATCCACAAAGTCATTCCTGACAGGGAGAAATCACAGCATGATAGCAGCCAAAAATGCTTCCAAAACAAGAGGGATTTTTGCCTGCGGGTCCTTCCTGAGGTTCTCCATTTTGCCTGTGGGTCCTTTCCGAGGTTTTCCATTTTGCCTGTGGGTCCTTTCTGAGGTTTTCCATTTTGTTACTTCAAAGTCTCTCTGTCCCACTGCCCACAGGCCACTGAGGCCCAAGCCATGGATGTCTCCAGGACAGAGACTTCCCCTACCACCAGTGCTGCTCAGGGGGGGACACAATCCCCTGGCATGACCAGCAAAACCCTGCCTTGACCACAAACATTCAGGAAAAAGGGTTGAGAAGCAGCCTGGAGGCATCACCCTGTAGTGGCAGCACGTATTCTGGCTGTGCACCTCTCTGCTCCCACCCTCTTCCGTCCCTCTTCCTGGCCAAACCTGGATCCTTCCTTGCTGTTTTTGAGGATTAATATGTGATGGAGAGGGGTGATTCCTAGTTCTGGGCCATCCTGATGCCACCAAAGTTGCAAATCTGGGTTGTGAAGAATTTTCCTTCTTCTCTTCTCTGCATCCGAGCCGGGGCGTGGATTGAGGAGGATGAGCCTGGAGATGAACAAGGCTGAACCCTTCAGTGGCTGGGAGGCAGAGTTCAGAGAGCAGGGGAAAGGGGCAATTGGCCACACAGCCTAAAGGAAAGGAAGCCAGGGAGATGGAGACGGTGGTTGGAGCAGGACTGGAGGTGAAACCATTGGTTCACCCACCGGGGAAACTGGTTTCCAGTCATGGGCCAGTGCCAGTGACTGCAAAGGAATTTGTCCTCAGGGCAGGGAATACCCACATTCCTCCCAGGACAAAGAGCCGTGGGGGAGGCAGTAGCTGGGGGATGTTTGTAGCACTCAGGCCATTTATTAACTGCACACTCCAAATTCCCAGGAGTCCAGGGCCATCAGCTGGTCATGGATTCAGGTGGCATTTCAGCCCATGCCCATGTCCAGTCAGCCAAATCCCTCCCTGAGGTCCATGGACTGTGTCAGCTGGGTCCTTGTGGCCTGGAAAGGGACTGCCACTACACAGAGAGGCCTGGGAGCCACCACAGGGGAGCTCCAGGCTTCCTGCTCTGTCTTTCACTGCCCCTCCAGAAGATCTTGCCCAAAACATGAGGATTTTCATGCTTCTGCTTTTGCTGAAGCCACTCAGCCACCAATTCTTCCCCAGAGCAGAGGCTGGCCATGATGGAGATGGAGATGGAGATGGAGATGGAGATGGAGATGGAGATGGAGATGGATGGGACAACATGAGTACACACAACTTAGTCCTGAGCCTGGTGTTCCTTCCTGTAAATACCTCCCACCCTGAGCCGGGGGGGCTGTGCCGAATCCCTAATTCCTGATACGGACAGAAAGGGCACTTCCAAACAGGATCCTTGAACACCTGGTGATTTCAGTGGAAATCTGCCCCTCCTGGCTGCAGGTCGGTTTGCTCCAGTTTAGTTTTATTAGGCCTGGCCTGATGCTGTGGGACTGTGAACGGGATGTTTGTTTCCTTCCTTCGGGATAATCACCCAAGGATGTTTAAGGAATGGTTTTAAACTAAAAGATGAGAGATTTAGACTAAATATTAGGAAGAAATTCTTCTCTGTGAGGTTGGTGAGGCCCTGGCACAGGGTGCCCGGAGAAGCTGTGGCTGCCCCTGGATCCCTGGCAGTGCCCAAGGCCAGGCTGGATGGGGCTTGGAACAGCCTGGGATAGGACTGTGGAACTGGATGAGCTCTAAGGTCCCTTCCCACCCAAACCATCCCGTGATTCCATGATTCCACAATTCTCTGGTCTGCACATTATTTGGGAAACCTGATAATTCACATCCTGCCCCCAGGCAGCTCAGACCTGACCCACATCTGCCACGGCCAAGGCACCCAGCACACACACGGGGCTTTCAGCACCCACAGGTGGAGATGCAGGAGCCTCTCCTGATTTCGGGAAGACCTGGCCCATGCACCAGGCTGTGGCTTGCCAGCACTGAGAGGCTTTGTCTGCCCTGTGCTGGTACAGGAGGAGACAGCTTATACCAGCAGGGATGTTTTTTCCAGAATAGGAAACCATCCCTCTGGATGACATAAACCAGAGTCTTTTGGCTTGCTCGTGCTGGCTCAAGCTGAGCAGGCAGATGTCACGGACTGGAGATGGAAAGGGTCCCCCACTGCAGCAGCTGGCATCCACCCAGCTTTTGGGGTCAACCCAGCCTCAGGACCCCCTGCCATCCCCTGTGGCAGCTTGGAGAAGGTCCTCTCCCACCCCCAGCTCTGTGTGGGTATGAAGAGGTCTCACACAGGCTCAAATTATTCCACTTAACGAGCAGGAAGAGCCTCTCCCAGCATTTTAACTTACAGACCAGTGGGATGTCACCGTGCCAGTGAACCCCCAGCTTTAGAGAAGGTTTGTTTTATCACACAACCAGTTTCTTCTTGCACAAATAAACTCTGGGTGTCATCCTGACATTTCTTCCGGGAGCTCAGCCATGGAGGCTGCTCAGGCTGTGCAGGCTGCTGGGGATTTTACCAGCTTTTCCAGCAGAAAGGTTGGATTTCCTGGCATGGCGTGGTCGTGCTCCCCTACCAGCCCCATCCTGCATACCTGGCTGTGGTCCCTGCGATCCCTGCAGGGCACTCACAACAAATCAGGCAAGGCAGCATCTTTCCACAAACACAGGGAGACCCTTGGATGTTCCACACCCGTTGACTGTCACAGAAAACAGGGTCTTTCCTCTGAAAACCAGCCTGGAAATGTCTGCCTCGATAACAGATAGAGGGGAAGAGCTTCAGACAGAGCCTGGTGAAGAGATACTGCAGGAATTCTGGTTTCAGTGTCCAGCCCGTTGGATGTCGAGCACTTACAGGCACAGTCAGTTCACAGCTGAGGTCTGAGCTGGGTTTCAGTTGTTGTGGTGCTGGTTGGAAAGCTCTGGAGGCCTCCAGCACACATTCAGAACTGTCATCGTCACCAGACACCAGGCTGGCCTTGACATTGCCCAGCCAAGGCACTCAGACATCCTGGGATGGAGATCCCACCTCATTCATGACCTCAAAGTGTGTTCAGTATCCAGGAAACCCTTATTTAGGGGTTTTTTTCTGCTCCTCAAGGCTTTGAAAATGAGCATCCCTCAAACTAAGGGGAGTCTGGGTGAAGAGAGGAGGGAGGCTCTTGCTCACGTTGGGATGTCTTGTACTGAAAAGCAGCTCCCCAGAGCTTTCAAGGAAGAAATCCCAGTGCAGGGAGCCGCTGCCTCTGCTCCCATTCCCATCTCCACCTCCGCCTCGCCACATGCCTGAGGACATCAATGCTTTCCGCCCCTGTTCCCTGGGGAATGTCCCAGGCCAGTGATGCTCCTTCAGACCTCACTGCAGCTGATGTTTTCCTCCTTCCCAGAAAACACTGAACCGGTCCTGCAGGTGCAGTCCAAGGACCCTCAGAGAGCTTTGGGATCATGACATGAAATAGCTCCAAGAGAATGGAAGTCACCCTGCCAGGGGGCTGCCACTCCTGCAAGGAAAAGGGAAAAGAAAACAGAAGGACATGGGGAACAAAGAGCTTGGATTTCTGAAGAGTAAACCTTTTCTTTCCTCCAGAAGAAGGAGGCTTTGGGTGCACGTTCAAAGCCTCATCCCCAAGACAGAGCAAGGCCATCGTGGCTGGGTAGGGAAGGCTTTTTGGGTGGGTAAACCCAATCCAGTAGTCCCAGGCTGAAGGTCACCTCAGGTGGCTGGGTCTGGGTGCCATAGTTTGACCATGGCCACCCAAAAAGGGCAGAGCAGAGAAGGATAAACCCCACAAAGGGCTGAGGCCAAGCCCTGGTGGTTGTGTCCCATGGGGACGGGGAAACGCGATGGCCTGGCTGCAGCTGGCTGTGCAGGAGCCCTGGCACGAAGGGGTGCTGGGTGAGAACTGGGGGTCTCTGTCGGCTCTCAGAGGGGATGGAGGGGCTCTGCTGGAGGTGAGCTGGGTGGGCAGAGAGGTTCCTGTCTCAGCCACGCCGGCCCTGGGTTAGAAACGGGAGTTGAGGGTTCAAAAGTTTACGGCCTGCCTGAGAGCGCCAGGAGCACGGGTTATCCTGGAGTTTCCAGCGCTCTCCAAAGTCTCTCCTATCATGATTTATTCATCTGTGGGAAGCGCTAAGACATAACTCAGCTCCCAAAGGGAGCACGAGCACAGCCTCCACCAGCTGCAGTGTCAGGAAACCGCCTGATCTGCCGAGCCTGGGCCTGCTGCAGCTCCCTGCCGGGCAGCCACGGGCTCCTGTGCTCCGGCAGCTTCCCCAAATCCCTCCTGGGAAGGGTCCACATCCCAGCAGAACTCCTGAGCCAGCTCTGGTTATTATTGCCAGAGCACTGCCAGGGATGGAAAGGGCTCCCTGTCTGCGTGGCTACTTCCAAGGTGCCCTCACATCCCGAAACCAGCCTGTTTGTTGGAATTCTCTGCTTCTGCAGCTAAAGGGCAACATTAAGAACTTGAATCTCGGCAGGAATGCATTCTGGTATAATTTACACCTTCCCCGTGCACCCCAGCAGTGCGTTTGGCCCTGGTTTAAATGCACATTAACCCATATTTGATTATTTTGGCGTTATTGCTGTTTTACTGCTCTGGCTGTTATTTGCCCACCAACGCCGGCCCCGTTTGCGAGGCCCCGACCGGTGACTCCTTTGATCCCCAGACATCCTGCCAACAGAAAATTCACTTGAGCAAATCAGTCTAAATTAGTGGTAGCTTTGTGTGGCTTTATTTCCCTCCCTCCACGACTGCAAATAATCCAGAGTAAGTGCTGGGGCTGGACGGCCCCCGATGGGAAGCCTGATTGCTCTCCTGCCGCAGCGCTGGCAGCTGGGAAAGTGGGAAAAGGAGCTCCGGGCCATCCTCTTGTCACCAGGACTCTGCTCTGAATGATGGAAAGGAGGCAGGGCAGCATCCAGGTCCAGCTTTTGGCCGGGTGGATGGGGCTTGGAACAAGCTGGGATAGTGGGAAGTGTCCCTGCCCATGGCAGGGGGTGGAATGAGATGAGGTTTAAAGTCCCTTCCAAACCAGACCCTCCTGTGATTGTATGGATGCATCATCCCATTCATCCCACCCACCCAGTTCTCTGCCCTTCTTTGAGAGCTCTTCATAGCCTTTCATTTCAGCCACGCAGCTGGGAAGCGTCCCCAGAAAGATGGGAGAGCTGAGAAGGGTTCCCTGATAGAAAGATCCCAAAATAACTATTTGAGTGAAAAAGAGCTGCTTGGAGCAATCTCTGCTTGGCAAAAAAAACCCCAAGCTGTCCGACCCCAAAATTCCATTTGAAAAAAGACCAGCTGTTGGAGCCCCAAATCTCTATTTATGAAAAAAGAAACCTCCAGATCCTAAAACGCCTTTTTAAAAAACAAACAAACAGAAAAGCAAAACAGGCAGTCAGACCCCAAATCCCTGTTTGAGGAAAACCCAGCTGTCAGACCCCAAAATCCCTATTAAAAAAAAGAAAAACTTTAGCCAAAATGACTTACCCCACCCCAAAACATCAGTTTGAGCAGAACCAAGCCATCAGACCCCAAAATTCCCTATTTGAAAAAAACCCCAAACCCCAGCTATCAGACCCTCAAAATCCCTGTTTAAGGAAAAACAAGCCGTCAGATCCCAAAATTTCTCATTTGAGCAAAACCAAGTTTTGAGAGCCTGAAATTCCCTATTTGAGAAGAAAATAATAATAATAATAATAATAATAATAATAATAATAATAGAACCCAGCAGTCAGCGCTCAAAATTCCAGTTGAGTAAAAAAAGCTCAGTTCCTCAAAACTTTCTCTGTGCAACACCAAGCTGACCCCAAAAATTCCCATTCGAAGAAAAACACCCAGTCTGACTCCAAATTCCCTGTTTGAGCAAAAACAAGCCCTTGAATCCCAAATCCCTATTTATGCAAACCCCAAAACCTTTCAAACCCACAAATCCCTATTTATGCAAAACCAAGCCATCAGACCCCAAAGTCCCCATGCGCAAATAAAAAAAGGCAAACTCCAAATCCTTATTTCAGCAAAACCCAGCGCCTGACCCCAAAGTTCCCACTGCAGCCAAAACGAACCACCAGCCCCAAATCCCCCTTTGGGGAAGACGGAGCCATCCCTTCCCAAAATCCCTGCCGGAGGCGGGCACAAAGAGTTAAGCTCCTGCGGGCGCCGTGGCCAAACCCACCGAGCGAAGGGCAGCCCTTGGCCCCAGCCCAGCAGCAGGTTGCTCTCCGCAGGTATTATTTTGGACTTTTTCCCGGGATACCACGCAGGGAAACAATGAATTTCGCGCTCGGCGCAGGAATGGGAGCTGCAGGACGCACCCCTGGGCTGCCCAGGTAAATCCCGGTGGGTGCCGGCTTTTTGCGGGATCTTTCCTTTCCTCTCCTTCCCCCTCTCGCTGGGTGTCTTTGTTTGGGGCCTGGCAGGGGAGCGAAAGGTTTTCGGCGGATTAATGCGGGGCTGAGCTGGTGGGACCCTTTGCAGGTGATTTTTTGGGGGTGAGCACCGGGCCGCGTTCGCCCCGGGGGTCGGAGCAGAGATGGGGTGCGCGCAGCTGGGTGGTTCAGGGTGGGGAAAGCTGCGATTTCCCCCTCTGTAAACTCGTCCTGGATCCAGCTGGAACCCCCCCAGCACCGGGACCTTGCACCCCAGCGGATTTTGGGGCATCACTCCGGTTTAGCAGCGCTAATTCCGGCGGTGAGGACAAGGCACGGTCGGGACGAGCCACCATGGGGGCTTGCTCCAAGCGTGGTGTCCGGGGAGGAGCGAGCACTTCCCGGGCTGGCTCCGCGCCCAAGAAATTCCTCGGGGCGAGTTAATGATAAATCACGGCCGGGCTGCTGGCGTGGGCGGCGGGTGGCAGCCGGTGGCGGGTCCCCTCGTTGTCCTTCCTGCGGGGACAGAGGTTTGGGCAAAGTTTGGGGATGGCAGAGCCACGCGGGGCTCCTTGGAACAGCTCGGGGGGTGATGGCTCATCCCAAAGGGCAGGATCAGCCTTCCCCCAAAACATCCCGCCCAGGGCAGGGGTCTAAATCGTGCAGGGGGGTCTGGTGACAAAGGGGGGGGTCCTCCTGGCATTTGGGGCCCTGGAGCTGGGCTGGAGCAGGGATCACATCGGGATCCCTGAGATTTGGGATGCTGGGGATGTGTGAGGATGCTCAGGCAGATGCTGGCGAGCCAGGCAAGGGATGTAGCTCCGTGCTGGGACACTTTCAGTGGTGACCAGGAGCTTCCCCATACCCCCGGTGCTGGGGAGTGCCACAGGCTCAGCTGGCAGCGCCTCATCTCCAGCCACCTTCCCAAAAGGATGGATTAGTGCAGGGCTGAGCCCTGGGACCCTTTCCAGGTGCTTTTCGGGGATGGGAGGTACCTGCTGGGCTATGTTTGCACCAGGGGCACAGAGCAGAGATGGGGTGCACAGAGGTGAATTGCTCAGGGTGGGGAAAGCTCACCCTGGATCCCACTGGCAGCCCCTTAACGAGGGGAAACTGAGGCACGCAGGGCCGGGATGACCCCAAGCAGTCCAGCCCGTGGCATGGGGCATCCCAGACCCTCAGCAGTGAGGCTGCTCCATCTGAGACTGCCCTTCCCGTGTACTGAGGGAATTCAGGGAGGTTTCCCTGTGCCACCAAAGCCGGTGCTTTTCTGGGCAGAGGTTGCCACTGGGACCTCACCGGGGACGATGACAGAGCTGGCCCCGAGCATCTTCTGAGGGCAGTCACAGGGGTCACAGATGAGACCATGGATGAACCCTTCCTGATGGACACATGGGGTTTGGGATGGTGGCTTGGGCTGAGCTTGAAACCATCCTGTCCTGCTGCCCCTTGGGATGATGGGGACAGATAAGGCAGATAAGTCATGGAAAATACTTCCTATCTCGGGTGCATCTTGGAGGATGACCGCCTGGATCCAAACCCAGGGCTCTGAGAACAGATGGGGAAAAGGGGGAAAAATCCCCCTGAGGATGAGGACTCTGGCCAGGGGAATGCTGGTGGATAGCCCCAGGGTGGCCTGCAAAAAACTCCACGGCAGGATAATTCCTGGTGGAAAGGACCCTGGGAGTTCTCCAGGCCTTCTTGCTGCTGGTGGACTCTGGCTGGTCTATTCAGGGCTTGAAAACTGAGACCAAAAAGTCTCCCTGGGACTGTACAAATGTACCTTGTCACATCTCCACGTCACTTGCCGAGCTTTCTCTGGGGCTTTGCTCACCTCGCTGCAGCCTCCAGAATAATTTTGATTTCTTCCCTTACTGGAACAGCTCAAGACTGGTGCGGCCTGCCAGGTGCTTGGCTTTTAATTCCACTCAGCCTGCTCTTTCGGATCCAGAAAATCCTGTGGATTAAAGTTGGGAACACCCTGAGATGAGGAGCTGGGGTGGAGGTGGGCTTGGGACAGGTGGAGCAGCTTGATCTGGATGAGCAACAGCCATGCCCAGACTGATTTACTGATTATTTTACTGTCCATCAGGGGCTTCCAGGAAGCTGGTGGGGGGGGGGTGTCCATTCCAGGAACACCCTCAGGGAGCGGAGAGGGAAGGAGGGGCAAGCAGGAGGGCACCGAGCCAAGGCCTTGCGCTCCACAATGCAGATTGTGGCTGTGCTTCGCCGCGATTCCCCCTCCTGCCACGTCCTGGGGGATGGGGACAGCATGGCAGTGGACTGTGTCCCTTAAACACAGCGACCAACTGAGGGAGGAAAACTGATAGCAGAGTGGGAGGACTGGCCAGGGAAGGTGGAGCAGGCTGCACTGTTCGGGCTTTGTCGGGGAGAACAATGGGGCCTTTATTGGGGAAGGGAGGTGGCGGGGCTGGCAGGGACAGTTTGGCACACAGAGAGTCCCCTGGCCAGCTGGGGGACGGGGCACTGGCACGTGGGATGGGACAGTTTGGTACCCAGTGTCCCCCTAGCCAGCTGTGGGGGCAGGGAGCTGGGACATGGGGTGGGACAGGTTGGTACACACTGCGTCCCTTGGCCAGCTGGGAGGACGGGGAAATGGGGTATGGGAAATGGAGAATGGGAAATGGGAATGGGAATGGGAGTGGGAATGGGAATGG
>VZRQ01002785.1:1536028-1547160 GCA_013397975.1 Machaerirhynchus nigripectus | reverse complement strand
AAATCTCCCAGGCCTGGAGGAGCAGAGCCCCAGAGCCAGCGGTGTTTTATGTAGCCTGCTGCTCTGCTCCAGTGACTTCCATAATTTGTGTCCAGCATTATTTCTGCAGTGTTTGGTGGCCTTTTCTCCTGGGTTGTTAATCCAACAGCCCCTGCAGTCCATCTCAGTCTCACACTTGGTCTCCAACCTCCAGCCTGTTCACTGGGGCTTGTTCCGTTTCTCCTAAAAGGCATTTTCAAAACACCTTTGCTTCCTCCAGTTTAATTTTCACCTATAATCCACCCTGCAGTAGGAGACACTCAATCCCATTTTAAGGAAAATTTTGTTTCTAATGGTGCATTGATGGGGTGAGGAATGTGCAAGGCTTTAAAATCCTTTCTAAATCCCTTACAGCTGTGGCCCATTGTCCCCCAGCATTGCTTAGGCCCACAGAAAACAAGAATTTCAAATGAAGAGCAGCTCCAGCATGTTCCTTGCGTGGTGTCACTGCTGGGGTCACAGCTCCTACCTGCTCCTGTCTGAGGATAAGCAGGACACGAGGTCCTCACAGGCGCAGGTCACCACTGGCAGCAGGGAGATGTGATGCTCCTGAGGCAAAAGGGCTGCTAACCCAAGGGTTTGATTCAGCTTTCAGCAAAAGGGCAATGCAACCTCAAGGCTAGAAATAATCAGCCCAAATTAGAATTATTTTGGTCAGGTCTGGTAAGCAAGGGGCAGCCCTCCTTGTAAAGAGCACTGAGAGAACCCAAGGAGTATTCTGGGCAAAAATCGCGCAGGTTTGGGATAAGTTAAAATTATTTCCTTTCAGCTGGGGCAAGGGAAGGTAAAGTGTTGCCCTACGAGTGACCACAGGTCCCTCATGTGCAACCCCAAATGTTCCAGGGTCTAACAAGGTGGGATAAGGTGCCAGCCCAAGCTGCATCATCCCCACCCTGTGCTGATGTGTCTCTTTTGTGTGTTGTTACCAAGCCTCCTGCCGTGTTTGATGCGTGGTCCTTTTTTCCTTTTTGCAGAGCAATGAGCCCTTAGTTAGACCCTCAGCCTTTAAACCAGTAGTTCCTAAAAACTTCCATTCCATGCAGAACCTCTGCCCGCCGCAGAGCAATGGGATGGCAGAGAACAGAAAGAGCTTGAACCATGCCAACAGCAATAGCCCGTCCGCACCCAAGGGTGGACTCGACAAGAGCAGCCTTAACAGGACTACAAACCAAGGCGGGGGGCTCTCGGATTCGGGCCGTAACTCGCTAACGAGCCTGCCCACCTATGGGACGGGCTACAGCCAGCACGTGGGCCCCATGAGCGCCTCCACGAGCCACATCAACCGCATCGGGACCACCTACGTGGAGAAGAACATCGTGGGATACAACGGGATATCTACCTCAGACAGCGGGCGGTCCTCGAGCAAGAGCACCTCGTCCTTCAACAGACTGAACCATCTCAACGAAACGATGCCTTTCCACTCGCCCTCGACCGACGACATCATCCAGGACCTGGAGGACCGGCTGTGGGAGAAGGAGCAGGAGGTGCTCCAGATGCGGAGGAACTTGGACAAGAGCGAGGCGGCCATCTTCCAGGTGTTCGAGGAGAAGCAGAAGATCTGGGAGAGGGAAATGGAGGACCTGAGGCAGAACTACGCCAACAAGTTGCAGCAGGTCTCCAAAAAGGCGCAGCGGGCTCAGCAGGCTCTGCAGCTCCAAATCTTCAAGCTCCAGCAGGAGAAAAAAAAACTCCAGGATGACATGGGACAACTCCTCCAGCAACGAGAGGAGCTGGAGAAGAAATTTGTGGCTTTCAAGAAGGAGCAGGCTGAGTTTCTCCCAAAGATTGAAGAGACCAAGTGGGAGGTAAGAGCGTTGTTCTAACAGACCTTGAGTGAGGTTTCCATTGCAGGGTCTGGTGACCCAAAGTACCTCCCACGTGCCCTAAGTGGAGCCCACAGGTAACAGCCATGGGCTGGTGACCTCCAGGTTACAGGTGACACTTGTCACCTCTCTTGTCTGAGTTCCAGGCCTGTTGATTTCAATTAAGCTAAAATTAGCACAACCTTTTGTGCACATGCCCCTGTGCTGGTTAATAATTTGACTTCACAGTCTGGTCACTCTAAGTCGTGACATTCAAATCCAGTTTCAGGGAACACAGGTCTTTCCACACAGGCACTTGTGCCTGCCAAAAGTGGGCTTAAGTCGATTTTAATTAAATTCTTTCACCATTTGCATTTGGGCAAACCTTGAAACCACTTTTCAGATATTTGATTTTTCTAAAATTGAAGATATAAAAGCAACTGAGATAAGAATGATATCGATAGCCATGTCTACCTCATGCTTTCCATTGTAACGCACTGTTTTCAGTTGTTAATAACTTTATCTCTCTTAGAAAGGCAAATTCCTTTTTGTAGTTCTCCTGGTGAGTCCTACATAACTTTTTCCTACTGTTTCTATTTTTAGAACATTTTATCAAGGTCTGTTTGTATAGCCAGTGCTAACATACCTTTCTTTTCAGCTTGATCATGTGAAGAATTTTAATCCTTCCATGCACAGGCTAGAAACTTTAAATTTATTAAGAGTGCAGAGGCAAAACGTAGCTCTAGAATCAAGAAGACCTTATTCTGTTAATCCTGATGGAAAGTCAATGAAGCTGGGATTAATTGGGCTCTGAAATGTGCCATTTGCAGACGTTCAGCAGAGCTTATTACAGGCTTGTTGTAAAACCTCTGCAAGATAAATCCCAGAAGGAGCAGACTGCACTGTCCCTCCTTTGACCAGCAGTTCTGCCCAGGTCTTTTAAGGGACCTTAAAGCCCATCCAGTTCCACATCCCTGCCATGGGCAGGGACACCTTCCACTAGACCAGGTTGCTCCAAGTGCCATCCAGTGTGGCTTTGAGCACTTCCAGGGTTCTTTAGGAGTCTTTGGAAAGGAAGGCATCATAGGATGAGTAAGTAAAATCTACTTATCTGCCTCCTGTCCAATGCTCCCAGGTCTTGGGGAGAACCTGGGTGGTCTCTGGGTCTGAGATGTTTCTGTCTCAGACTTGTTTAAGGTCCAGATGCCATTGAGGTCAGTGGGAAAACTCCTGCTGAGAAGGTTTGTGGTCAAGCACCACGGGTTCCTGGGTGGAGGATTAAGACAAAGGCAGGCGGGAAGCACCGCTGGTGGGGACAACTGGGCTTGGCTATTTGGGCAACTCCAGCTGGAAACAGCATCAGGTCCCTGAGAGCCAGGACAAAACACAGAGGTGGGGACAACCTCCAGGTCTGTGGCATGGTCTGGGTCCTGGTGAAGGCTGGGTCCTTGAGCAGGGTCGTTCCACAGGCAGTGCAGGGGACAAGCAGCTCCTTGCTGCCATCTGCCAGCCTCACGGGTGCTCTCCCCACAGGTGTGCCAGAAGGCAGGCGAGATCTCCCTGCTCAAGCAGCAGCTGAAGGACTCCCAAGCCGACGTCTCCCAGAAGCTCAATGAGATTGTGGGACTGCGGTCGCAGCTCAAGGAAGGTAAGAACTTCCTACGGGAGAAGGAGGAGCAGATCCTCACCCTGAAGGACTCCTACAGCTCCAAGAGCGTCAACCTGGAGATCTGTGAGAGCGAGCTGCAGCGGAAGATGAGCGAGGTCCAGGTGCTGAGGGAAAAACTGAACCACTGTGAGCTGGAGGTCTCCGGCCTGAAGCGGACACTTGCCAGCATGGGACCTGCGGGGCCTTTTGGCGGGGACCTCGGGGAGAAGCTGCGGGACCCACTGGCCTGCGAGAGCGACGAGGCCAAGATGCAGCGGCAGAGCGAGGACAGTGTGAACACCCTGCGCAGGGAGGTGGAGAGGCTCCAGACAGAGCTGAAGCTGGAGCGGCAGCAGCGGGAGCAGCAGGTGATGGACTTCGAGGAGGAGCGGCGCACGTGGCAGGAGGAGAAGGAGAAAGTCATCAAGTACCAGAAGCAGCTGCAGCTGAACTACGTGGAGATGTACCAGAAGAACCAGCTCCTGGAGCACAAGGTCAACGAGATGAACACGAAGACCACCAGCCCCCCGCACACCGAGGAGAAGAAGACATGGACTCCCTCCAGACTCGAGCGAATAGAGTCCACCGAGATCTGAGGAGGGACCGAAGCGACACCATGGAGTTTTTTATTGCTGTGCATGTACTACCTACTCAAGCCAGTGATCTTCCGAAGGATAATGCGCTCCCGTCGGAGCGGTGTGAGCGTGCTCCCACCAGGCTCCATCACCCTTACTCTCCACTTCTGTGCTCTGTAGGTAAAATAACTGTGGATGTGCGTTGGTTTTCTATCGATAATGCGACATCTCGTCTGGGTTTTTTCCTAGTACAGCTGGTGAGGGTCAATTGGCTCTTCTGTAATCTGCCCTGACTTACTTCACTAGAGGCTGCCACCCCCTCTCCTACAATTCACCCTTCTTCGGTTGGTTGTTTTGGAGGGTTGTATTCAGTTTCTTTGGTTTCCCAAGCATTTACGTGCAGCAAAACAGTTCAAAGGGGCAGGTTTGTTGTTTTTTGGGGTTTATTTTTTCCAGGACATTTTTAGCCACATTGGCTAATGGAGCAAAGCTCTCGGGATCATGAGCAAACTCAAGTGTTCTGCATCAAGTATCCTGTCTAGACGGTGGTCTTAGTGAAGTCAGTGCGAGCTTGGCCACTGATTTCAGTGAAACCAGACATATCTCTACCAGACGACTCCCTCTTGCCCTGGTTGCAAGAGGTTAGGACATCGTTGAGGAGCAGGATGAGCCTGTCCTGGTAACAGAAGCCAACAAGAAATGATGTCCCAGCAGGAGCCTCTCTGGAGGCTCAGCAGAGCTTAACATATGCTGCGTTTTCACTTCCTTGTGGTTTCCTCCTGCAGTTCCACTCCTCTCCCAGGTTGTGACCAACCCTGGGAGCAGAAATACCCTCCCACCTCTGCCTTGGTCCCCTTACTCTTACTCTATACCCAAGCTGGCTACAGCAAGAAAAAAGCTTGGAAATCCAAGCTAGTTTCCCTTCCCAAGGGCCCTCTTACTTCCTAAAGTCAATGGAACCGAGGTTTGGGGAAGCCTCCAAACCCATGGGATGTTTATGCAAACTGAAGCTTTAGCAATCTGCCGTAAAAGTGGGCAATTGTGCCACCCTGTCCCCAAACGAGTGACACCTTGGTGCACTCTCTTGGTCCAGGGTCTGCTTAAAAACAGCACTGGCGCCTCACTCAGGAGTTGCAGGGGAGGCACAGCAGCATCACGGCTGGATTGCAACAGTCAGCCTTCAGTACAGCCATTCCAAACAGCGCCCACAGCCATCCCACGGGGCATCCCATACTCCAGGGATGGAGAAAACGCAGGCCTAGCTCAAGAAAACACTCAGCTACTAACCCTGAGCATGAAAGAAGTCACAAGAGGGGAAAACGCTTAAGATCACGCAAGTGCTTATGCCCTGGCAGAACCATAAACCAAACCCTACGTGCACAGCCACCGAGGCAGCAAAACCTGGCATTCCGCTTGAAAACGTGGGCAAAGTGAGCTCAGTTCTTCCTGTCATGGACAATTTTTTACCACAAGTCACAAGAAAAGAGAAGAAAAATGTTGCAAAGTGGAGTTTGCACTGACTGGGCGGTGGCCAAAGGATCAATAGGAGTGGGGATTTTGGCTCTTTGCCCTGGGGAGCAGCTAGAAAAGTTAGAATTAGCACTGGGACATCTTGAAACGTCTGTGAGGTGACTCCAGGGAGAGTTTGGCCAGATCACATTTCATGTGCATACCAAGAAAGAACCTCGAGGCATTGAGGGGCTGAAGACCTTCCAAACAAAAGCCCTGAAGCTGCACATTTTCCATCTTCCCAAATCCCCCCTGTTCATGACCAGGTGTGACCTTCAATTTGAGAACAAATATTGCTGTGGTGAGCTCCAGACTGAGCAAAGAGCAGAGACTGCAGTTGGTCCCACCAGCCCAGGTCATCAGGCAGTGCTACTGGCCAGGAGCTGGTGGTGGCTGCCAGAGACCCCTGGAACCATCAAAAATGGAGATGTGCAGCAATTCCAGGGCATTTCAAGATCCCAGCTGATGGTTCCTGCCTTTTCCCACCACTTCTGCCCACGTCTTTCGAGCTGGAGGAAGACATAACTCATGGGAAACACAGGGGCAGCTCAGGCTAAGCCCCTCTCCCAGGACCAGCCATAATAGGGGCATGGGAAACACAGGGGCAGCTCAGGCTAAGCCCCTCTCCCAGGACCAGCCATAATAGGGGGATTAGGTCAGGTCTGACTCCCGATGGGTGTGGGGAAGAGTCCCACTGCAAATCCTGAAGATGTTCCAGCACTTTTGGACATCAGCCCATGCACCTCACTGAGGAAGGAGTGCAGCTGCCTGCCAGTGCCACCCAGCAGCAGACTTTGCCATGCCCAGGCAGACATCCACATGGACCTGGCCAGGAAAATCCCAGAGCTTCCTCCATGCCTTCCACTAGACCTTCGAGACACAGTCAGACATCCCACAGTGTCAGGGTTGGAGATCTGGTGTCTTGCACCATCTCAGCTTTCTTTTCACATCAGACAAGCCACGTTATTCCCAAAGCAGGTGTGTGGTGTCTGTGCCTGTGAAGATTTTTCATCTTGGAGGAGGAAAGGCCCATTCCCTCCACCTTCTTCACTGCATCACATCCAGATGTGATCCAGAGTTTCAATCCAGAAGTGAGAGACCTCGACTGTGGACATTCCCTAGATGACAGAGCCTTGCAGACACCCATTAAGACACTCTGCTGCTACTGCTGGTTTTCCCTCTCTCGGGGTTCTCCCAGGATCCCCCAAGCACCTGGCTGTCCAGCAGAAACCACCCCACGTGGGCTGCAGTGATGGAAAATGCAGATTGTTTTGGGAGCCAAACTGCCACAGAGGATTCCTGTGCTTCAGGATTCCTCCCCACAACTGGGTGTGCTGTTCCCCATCAAGTCCTCTCCCCTGTGCCAGCCCTTTGCTCAGCAAAGATGGAGCAAAATGATGGTGGGACCGCTGGATTCCTGTTTTTTGTGCCCAGGTGGGAGCTCACCTGGCTCCTTCCAGATCTTAACACTTCCACAAGGTGATGAAATCTCCCATCAAAAGCTTTGCTGAGGCTCTGGGGTCTTAGCCCTGGGTTAGGACAGCCAAGGGGTGCCAGGCTGGCGTTTGGGTGACATATCCTGGGAATGGCCGAGGAGGCTGGCAGAGTGTCTCTTGGAGGCTCAGGCAGGGCTGATGAATTGTTTCTGTCCCGTGGAACTCCACCCAGAGTTTGGGCTTGACCATCCCCCAGCTGTCTCCTCCACCTTGGAGCCAGTGGAATTCAGCGTGACGTCCTGGCTCACGTCATTCTACAAGTCCTGCCCCCAAAATCCTCTCTAACTTGCCATTGGCCACCACCACGAGCTGTGGCCATGAGGGTCTCAGTTCAGTTGCCCACACATGGAGTCCACAGACATTAGAGATGCTCTGGGATGCCTGACATTTGCAGCTGGGCAATATGAGCCAAGATTTTTGGGATAGCCAGGCCAGTGGTGGGAAGTCCTGGAGCAGCTCTGGGTCACAGGACCCCATGTACAGAGCCCAGTCATGCTCCAGGCACATCCACACAATAAACAGAGGACACTGATCAGCTCCAGCAGCTTCCATCCATGAGGATGTGGGCTAAGCAGGCTGTCCTGGTGCCAGGGAAGGTCTTACTCTGCTGTGAGCGGGGCTGCTTTGCTTCACCACCATTCCAAGGCTGGCTGCTGCTGCTGTCCCAGCAACCCAGCTGGGCTAATTCCAGCACTCCCCTCTCACCCCTAGGGTGTCCCACAGTACCAGGGCATGTTGTTGTGCCTCACACAGTTCCACTTAGCTCCTGCCACTGTCTGGTGGCAGCTGGTGGCCCCAGTCCTGCTGTCACTGGTGGTGGTCACTCACCTCCAGGCTTCCACGCTCCCGAGAGGAATGGAATTGTTGCTCTTATGCTGTTGTACAGAGAGAAGTGTACTTGGATGTAAATAAGAGCCCAGCTCTGTATGTTGATGATTAAATGGAGACAAGAAGGCTCTGTGGCTTCTCTGTTGGCGAGCGGGGCTGAGCGCTGCACACAGGGTGCTCAGCACCCCGACCTGTGCCTGGCTGCAGTGGGAATCAGGGCTTCAGCACCTCCCAGGAAAGCAGTCCACTTGGGATTAGCTCAGCCTGGAGCCACTGTGTCCTGCTTTGATGCTTGCTGTCCCCCTGAGCCAGGTTTGCAATTGCCCCCTGGTTAAGGCTGAAGTCCCCTCTGCCTGCCTGGTGTCACACCCAGACCCTGTGCAGACAGTGACTCCCAGAGGTGTCCCCCCTGAGCTCTGCCCATGGAAAGGACCATCCTGCTCCCCTCCTGCCCCTTGCAGTGGCACTTTATAGCTTGCTCAGGGCAGTGAGCTCACGAGCAACACGACCAAAGATCTCCGGAGAGCGCTGGGCTGCACGCTCAGAGCCATGTCTTGGCTTTCCTGGGGAGAGATGAGGCTGGTGTGGGCTGGAAAAGGGGAATGAGAGATGGCAGGGGCCATGATTTCCCCGTGTCCCAC
Source organism: Machaerirhynchus nigripectus (assembly GCA_013397975.1). Taxonomy (NCBI): domain Eukaryota; kingdom Metazoa; phylum Chordata; class Aves; order Passeriformes; family Dicruridae; genus Machaerirhynchus; species Machaerirhynchus nigripectus. The sequence continues at coordinate 1,538,622 of VZRQ01002785.1, read as the reverse complement.
CTGGGAACGTTTGCAGATCCACAAGGACCTTTCCCTTGCGAGACAGGACAGGATAGAAAGGAGTTCCTAGGTGGGGTGATCATCCCCAGCTGGTTACACCAGTATCCTCCACAGCCATACCAATCAGCTCCACACATTTCCCGTGGAGAATGTGGACCAGGGGCTGTCCCTAGGGGCTGGGATGGATGCCATTCCCTTTCTTCTTGAGGAGATGAGAGGATGCATGCCAAGCCATGCATCCTCTTGTCTTCAGGCAACTTCACGCGTCTCATCTTCAGAGCAATAGGTCTCCTCCAGTTCAGCAGCAGACATCACTACAGGGTCCAGTCAGTTGTTCAGGCTCAGTGGGAATTGCCCAGGAAAAGGAGCATCCTGAGAGCCTCTGGTCCTGCTGGCTGCCCCCTTGGTGTCCTCTCCCCAGCCCACCCCAGGGCATCCTCAGCACCCTCCTTATCAAGGAACAAAATTCCAAGGTGAAGGCAGCGTGTTCTTCGCTCCTCCTGTTTGGGGTGCTGAAGGCATCTCCGCCCACCTTTGCTCCATGAAGGCTTCTGGACCTGGCAGGAGGCCAGTGGGAGATCTGTGCTCCTGCAGGTGGGTGTTCAGGTGGGTCTGGACCTTGGGCAGATGCCTCTTCACTGTGCCTCTGCTCCCCAGCTGTGCTTAGCCTTCTCCACACCATCCCTGGGACAGGAGAGAGCCCAGCTTGCCGTTAATTTCACCCAAATCTTCAGCTTAACCCTTGAAACCCCTTTATAAGTTACTGTTCACCAAGACCCCTTGCTAAAGATCTGTTCATGTGTCGCCTGTGCCCTGCTGTTCCTCTGCTCCAGCTCTCCAGCCTCTCCTGCCTCCTTTTAGAGAATTCCCATCCCACTGGATCAGCCAGTGCCTCTCCCAGTACTCTCCCAGATAAGTCTGGACAAGCTGGAGCTGCAGCCCCTACTGAGAATGGGTTATCCCAACCCTGCTCTCAGGAGCTTTCCAGAACACTGATCCTCTCCTCTCTGACATTCCTATGGCAGCTCCATCAGCCCTGCTTTACCTCCAAGGACAACCTGGCTTCCTGCTGAAGGACATTCCCATGGCCTGCAATCCCGTGGGATCATGGCACGGGGATTCACACCACCACCACCCAGCTCTGGGGCTCCCTGGTCCTTCCACCCTCTGGAAAATCAGGGGTCTGAGGAGTCTGTGAGGTCCATAGGGACACGCAGGATCCCACAGCGTATCGAGGGGTTGGGATCACATCCAGCTGTTTGCAGATGTTGGCTTCCCAATAGAATGTTCCATGCTGGCAGTGCAACTGCTGTCAGCACCAAGCTCCTGCATTTTCAGGATAATCCTCCTCCCTGGTTCTCCCAGAAAGGGGATTGTGTCAGGTCTGGAGCCTGGGACCAGGCTGTGTCTCCGCAGCTCTTTCACAGATCTGTTTTCTCCGGCAGGAGGGTCTCTGCTTTCTGTCCCAAAGCAATAGGTTTTTCCAGGGAGATTTAAAAGGGACTCTTCCCAACTCTGACACCTGCAGGCAAGCCAACATTCCCGTGAATACCTTCACAGCTCCAGCCCTGGGCTCAACTCCTTCGGAAAGGGATGCGAGGTCCAGCCTGGCTCTAAATAACCACAGTGCTCTGAGCTTGGTGGCCCTGTTTATCCGGAGAGTCCGAAGCTCCCCACATCCAGCAGGCCACCAGCCTGGGTGCCCAGGAGGTGTGACCCATCCCCTCCTGGTGCCCATCCCACGGCTGTCACTGGGTCCCTACAGCAGGTCTTCTCCATGCGGGAGCCACTGGGGTGTCTGAGCTCACAGAGCCACATTCGGTGACAACCAGTGGGGCACTGTGGCTCTGCCATTCCCGAGAGCCAGGCTCGGAGGAGAAGGCTCCCTTTTCCCCCTTTCCTGTGACTGAAAGGAGCAGAACACGTGCGGGCAGAGCTCCAGCACCGGCGCAGGAGCGTCCCGGCACCACCCAATGCTGCACACCCGGCCAATGTGTCTATGCAGTCCCTTCCCAGGCAGCCGTGTGCCCGCAGAGCCCAGCCCAGGGCCGGGGCTCCTCCAAGGTGTCTTCGTTTGCACTCTCCGGGACCTGGTAATCGCTGTGAGCCCAGAGGAGCCGCCCTGGCCTTTGCCTCGCTCCGGGCACCACGCTGGGGAGGGTTTTCCTCGCCCCAAACCGATGCACGTCGCTGAGTCGTCCGTTCTCCGGCAGATCCATCGCTGTCCCCCCAAACCCCAGCTCCCCGCGGGGAGGAGGGCGGGTGGGGCGAGGCTGCTGTCCGACTTCACCAGCAATAACAGGAGCTCTCTGCCGGCGCCAGGCCGTGCCCCTCTGCAGGACCTCCCGCGTGAGACCCCTCGTCCCATTCCAGACCTCCCCGACTGTAAATTCAATCCCAGCCTTGTGCTTTCTTCCCTCTCATTTCCTGACGCCTCTCTCTCTCTCTCTCTCTCTCTCTCTCTCTCTCTCTCTCTCCTCTGACTGTGAATTCAAACCAGAAGTGTTCTGAACTCGACTCCGTTACTGTTCTGTTTCTGCGTCGACTGTTGCTGGTTCTCCGAACTCTGCGTTTAAATGAGACTTTGCAAAAAA